>JAOXYD010001874.1:0-15661 GCA_028565735.1 Pinacopodium congolense | reverse complement strand
TTATATTATATACATTATTATAATATATATTATAATTATTATGTAATATATAATATATAATAACTACAAAATAGTTTTATTATAAAATATATTTATATTGTATTATATATAATAATTATATAATATATTATAATACACTTATTTAATTTTATGAAGTTATTATCTCTAACTATAAAAGTAGGTGAAGAATGAGGGGATGAACTAGGTTTAATTATCGGAAGGATTTCTAGTTTAAGAAGCTGTTTTCATGTTTATATTGATGATATTTTAATCATTAGTAATTATATTATAGAACATATAGCTCATTTAGATAAATTTTCATATTTATGTCACTAATATGGATTAAATTTATTGAAATAGATGGAAACGAAATCAAACTACAACCATATATATTAGAAAAGATATCACAATTTCCAAATAATCTAGACAAATCAATGTAACAATTATCATTGTTTAAAAGAGAGAATAAATCTATTATAATATGGTAATGAGCTTAGATAGCTAGATGACAATTTTTCAATGTATCTATTAGTTGGTTGGCCAATAGCATTGGCTATGACTTATTCCAGTTTCAGAATAAGATAATCTTTACAAGAGTTTATTATGAGAATCAGTTTATGCAAACTAATGATTATATGCAAAATTGTTACTACTTTTGATAATATTTCTTTGAGACCAGATGTTGACTAGAATTAGACCCCTCACAGGAATATTCTTTTAGATATGTTGGCCAATCAACCAATAGATATATTTATAAACTTTTTCATTGAGCTTTCTAAGCTCGTTATTATATTATGAGAGATTTATTTTCTCTATCAAACAACAATACTTGTTGCAATGATTTTTTTTTTGGAATTTCTCTTATGTGATAGCCATTATTATTATTACAAGATAAAAATAAAATATAAGAAAAATAAATATTATAAGAAGAGATGCTTTAAAAGAAGGTAGGCCCAATATTATAAAAGAAATAAAAGAAAGAACAAAAAGATGACAGAATGTCAGCATTATTATTGTAAATAAAAAGGTCATTTTGCTAATGAATGTCCAAAAAGATTTAATAAAAAGAAGATTGAAATACATAATGATATAGATGAAATGATAACAAATAAAAATTTTGTCCCATCAATACATTTGAAGACTATTCATTAGTTGAAAGTTTTTATGTTATAATAAAAACTGATTATGAAGAAGATTCAACATTATAAGATGAGTAAAATAGCTAAAACTTTGAAACTGTTTAGCCTATAATAGATACTTTTGAGCAAGAAGGAGAATATAGACAAGATATTTTAATCGATAGAAAAATACTAAAAAAGATTCAATCTTCAATTGACTCTATTAATTCATATAGTGGGTTTAATATGACATTATTTGAAAAGATTAGAATTAAGCATAGGAAACATCATATGTTTTATGGAATTATTTGCATAAAAAAGCCTTAGAGATAAGCTTAACCTCTAATAAAGTAAACATACCTTTATTATCCAGACATGATATTAGTAAAAAATTATAATAGATACAAAAATATTCGAGACAAGATATGATGGATTCACATAGGATCAACCCATTTAATATTAAAATCATGATTTAGAGAAGGAATAAATAGTCCTATTAATTTAGTAGTTATGGATAATAGACTCAAGAAGAGAGTAGAAGCTTATTTAGGAATCTTAAGAGGAAATTTAAGATATCATAAACTCGTGTTTAGTATATTCAAAAAATAGGATATCATCTCTTAGATAGAGATTTTGCTAATACCCTAAGTATAATAAAAGATTTTAAAAGAAAGGATATAATGAATGAAGGTATTAAACCATATTTGATAACTTATACTTTTTACTATACTTTGTCTAATACACATCATAATGAATGTTTTTTAACCTTAGAGACCATTGATTTCCTTAAATTATTTTTAGAAGTAGAACAAGTTTACCCCCAATCTGTAGCTCAATTAAGAGAAATGATAGATGATTTCTTACTAGATTTACAACCTTAACCTAGAATCAATTCTCATAGTAGAATCTCGGCAAGATTATATTTTTCTAAAACTGGAGTTAGTCATAGCCAACACCGTCATAATGCTTTAATCAAAATAGAAAAAAGAAATGTGTTGAACCAAGGTGGTTCCAATCATGTGCTTTGATGATGAAAAAACATTAATATTACTAAGGTTTAAGTTTTTGATGCTTTTATAAGATAGGTTAATGTTTAAAGCACAAGAATATATTTGCGGACCCTAAGGTAGAAGAGCTCAAGCATTGAATGATTAAGAATGGATAAGGATTAAAGATCACGTGATGATCAAGAATGAAGATATAGTTTGTATAGGGTGTAAGTTTCCTAAACTTGATTCTTACTCAATGCTTAAAAAGGCCTCTAACATTTGCATATCATTTTCATATGATTCATTTGCATATAGGCATATAAGAGTTGAATTATGGTTTTAGTGATCAATTGAATTTGATTATGACATTTGGCATATTAGGAATTGAATTAGAATAACATGTAGGCTAAATGTTGCACAAACAAGTATTAATGTGATTAATTGTTTTAGTGTATGGTTTTTTATGTTAATGTATGCTTTTTTACGTGCTTAAGTTAATTGAATTATTAATTGAAGTTTTTTTAAGTATGTTTGAATTAGTTTGTATCATAGTTATAATGTAAAGTTTGGTTTATGGATAATTTATGAAGTTTATGAAAAGGTTTAAAGTTGTTTAAGAATGAAAAGTTTATAATCAAGGAAATTCTTATGTTTTGAATGAATTGGATGTTTTTATAAGTTGAAAAATCCTTGAATTATGTTTCAAAAATTGTTTGAAGTGCTAATTAATGTTAGGAATTTGTTTGAAAAGGTTTTAAAATTGTTTAAGAATGAAAAGTTTCATAATCTAGGCATTTCTTATGTTTTGGATGAATTAAATTGATTCCACGATCCAAATAACCTTGAATTGTATTTTAAAACATTCTTGAGATGTTAATTAATGTTAGGGAAGTTTTTGGAAAGATTTAGAATTAAATTAGAGTATGTTTTATACGTTTTTAGAGCAATACAGTAGGCTAGTAGAAGTAATATGGCGAGTTGAAGGTCATTGTGTTGGCCTTGTTTCCTAGTGAGCTATATGGCGGGATACAGAGCACTGCATACCTCCTAGACGTCGTTGTATAGGTTCCTATCATGCATAATGACTAGTTTCTTTTTCGTTTTCCAACTGTTTTTTAATCCCAAATGGCTATTTCTTGTTTTAACACTATAAGTATCATTCCAAAATTGCTTTAACAAGTTTAAAACCTCTAAAAAATGATTTACAAGATCAATCATCTAAACATTCAAAGCTTTCCTTATTTTCCGCATCTTTTTCATTCAATATTGTTTTTCATGTTTTAAATTCATTTTTGGGTGCATACCTTTATTAATTTCAATTTTTTTAGATATAGATGAAGTTAATTAAGCTTGTATTTGATTTTTTTATTTAGTATTTTGTTTTTTTCAACCATTCATACACACACTCACCAAAACTGTCTCTGTTTTGATTAACCTTTTATGTTCTTTGATTTTCAACTTGCAAACCTGTTTCTATTACCTTAAAATCATCATACACATTTTGATTAAGGTATCAAGAGTATAGTAATCATCATACACATTTTGATTAAGGTCTCAAGAGTGTAGTAATCATCATACACATTTTGATTAAGGTCTTAAGAGTGTAGTAAAAATTTTACTTCAATTTTTAAGCACCTAAAATGTTTGTTTGAGGTACAAGAACACAAAACACGTAAAACTATCTAATTTTTGTATATCCCTTTTATTCACTTAGATTTTTGGTTTTAATTAGTTTCTAGTTTACAAATTTGCTGTTTTCAGTTTGTTTAAGGTCCTAAGAATATGCTAATATATTTTTTAATGATTTTAAAGCCATTAAATTGTGTGTATGAGCTTAATTTTGCAAGTTACCTTAAAATTTTCTAGGTTTGATAGTTCTTGCTTAGCTCTTGATTTAACCCACCTATTTGATGTGTTAAGGTTGTTTTTATTGTTTCAATTTATTGTAAACTAATAGATTGATGTTCTAGTAGGTTCATTGTATTTATTTTACATCAATTGAGTGGTTAAATTTGTGTATATATAGGTTGGAACAAGAAGATTGCATATTTTGACAAATTTTGTGCACTTATGTTTAATCTTGATTTTTTAATGAAATAATCACATTTTTGATTAATCATTTTGAATGTTTATGATCTGTTGAGGTGTTACGAGGCTTATTATATTTTTTAGTTGCCTCTAGAAATTTCAAATTTGGTTTTATTGCATAAGCTTTAGAAAATCACCATTAAAGATGTATTTGGTTACTTAAATTTTGATTTATGTTAATTTTTAATTTTATAATAGGATGCTCTTTGCCTTTAAAATAGATTGTGTATAGGTTACTCTTCACCTAGGGTATAGAAGATTTGAGTTACGTTAATCATTGAATGTGAATTGGATTGATTTATTCCTTGTATATGCATTAGAGATTGTATAAGGCATTGACATTGCATTAGTTGGATTTGAGCCCTTATCTTACATTTTTTTTTATCAAGGTTTGATAAGTTATATAATCTTGAGTTGAGGCTTTAGTAGACTGAGTAAGGGGCTATTTTTGTGATACAAAAATTATATAATTTGGAATTGTTAAAAGGGGTTACTCTTCACCCATTAGAAAGGAAGATTGATAAGTTACTCTTGACCTTAGAACAAGATTGTGTATAGGTTTCTCTTGACCTTAAAACAAGATTGGATTGGGTTCCTTTTGACCCTTATAATCAAGATTGTAAAGGTTCCTCTTAGCCTTATAATTAAAATTGTTGTAAGGGTTACTCTTCACCCAATTAAACTAAGATTATTTCTTTAGTAAATTTCTAACAAGTAGTTGGAGAGAGGACATATTCTATCTTTAGGGTTGGTAAATCTTTATAAATCTCAGTGTTTATCTCTTGCCTTATCTCTTTATATTTGCACTCTTGTGTTTGCTTTATTATTGATTGAATTTTTTTAATATTGGCATCAAGTTTGGCATATGATTTACATTGAATTTTTGTTAGAGAATTCATTTAATTAGAATAAGATTGCGTATAGGTTTCTCTTGACCTTAAAACAAGATTGGATTCAGTTCCTTTTGACCCTTGTAATCAAGATTGTAATGGTTCCTCTTAGCCTTATAATCAAGATTGTTGTAATGGTTACTCTTCACCCAATTAAAGTAAGATTAGTTCTTTAGTGAATTTATAACAAGTTGTTGGAGGGGGACATATTCTATCTTTAGGGTATGTAAATCTCTATAAAGCTCAGTGTTTATCTCTTCCCTTATCTCTTTATATTTTCAATCTTGTGTTTGCTTTATTATTGATTAAATTTGTTTAATATTGGCATCAAGTTTGGCATATGATTTAGGTCGAATTTTGGTTAGAGAATTCATTTAATTGAAATTGGTCTAAGGTATTTAAAGAGTTTTAATTCGTAAGAAATTTTTTAAACACTCAATTCTTCCCCCTTTGGGTGCCATATGGTTTACAGAATGCTTTTAATGACAAGATTAAAGGAGAATGTTTTGATGGATCAAAGTATAACTCTTGTAATATTCTATTCGATAAAGGAGCTAGTGAAGCTATATAAATCAAGATTTAATTCACTCTTTAGTACAACATCCATTAGATGAACCATATTAGTATGTAAATTTCAAAGAAGAAAGACATCAGATTACATTTGTTGTCAAAAAGAAAAAAGGAGATATTATATCCCTTTCAAATTACTTGTAGAAAATGATGGAGGAAATCTTAAGATAATGTTAGGAACCAGTTTCGTAGATCAAGTACAACCTTATAAGATAACTTAATAAGGAATTGCAATAACTTATAATGATACTACCATTTATATCTCACAATAATGGCTAGTAACACTAGCATCTACATCCCAATAAGAATTACTTATAAAGATTATAAAGTTGAATACTTTTAGCTTATATTGCTAGTGGACAAAGATCTTATTATGCAAATCTACTAGCTTTCCATCACAATATCATGAAACTTTAAAAGTTATTATTAGTCTTGATATTTCTAATAATACGATACACGTCTCTACAAGTGTTAGTCAACCACAGATATTATTAGGATAACTTTTAGTCAAATGTCCCCTTTTCTATTTTCATGATATCAGTATCGATATTTTAATTATCAATAATTTCTTACAATTACTCCATAACATACTTATGCTAAACGTACTCTTATTTCCTTTAAAGCCGTGTAAACCTTAATAGAGATTGAAAGCATGATAGATAACATAGCTAGGTAACTTAAACAAATCAAAGATAGCCTAGATATAGTTAAACAAAGTAAAATGAAATTATTTTGATAATCATTTACAATTATTGGATAAGAATAAAGCCGAACCAAAATTAGAAATAGAAGACAAACAAAAGGTAATTAGAATTATAACTATGAGATATATTTTAAAAGATCAAGAGGAATTCAAGAAAAATGGTTCTTGAACTAGAAAACCTTCAGGTAATTAGATCTAGTTCATCCCCTCATTCTTTAGATGCTTTTATGGTTAGAGGACATATTGAGACGATTAGACACAAAGCCAAAATGGTAGTTAATTACAAAAATTAAATGATAATAATATATTTGGTGGATTTTCTTTACACACAAAGAAACACTAATTAATTTAACTAAAGGAAAAAAGTTATTTTCAAAGTTTAATTGTAAAAGTGAATTTTGGAAAATTAAAATACATAAAGATAGTATTCCTTTAACATCTTTCTCTACTCCCCAAGGGCATTATGAATGACTTGTTATGCCTTTTCCATAAAAAAACTAAGATATTTTATAGAAAAATGGATAATATTTTTAAACATTATGATTTTATTCAAGTTTATATTTATGATATTTTAATCACTAGTAATTCTATTATAGAACATATAGCTCATTTAGATAAATTTGTAGATTTATGTTACCAATATGGATTAGCTTTATAAAAAAAGAAAGCAAAGATAGGTCAATCAGTTATAGAGTTTTTAGGAATGGAAATAGATGGATATGGAATCAAAATACGATTGCATATCGTAGAAAATATTTCATAATTTCCAGATAAACTCACTGATTAAAACACAAGTTAAAAGTTTTTTAGGTGTTCTTAATTATGCATATGTTTTTATTCAAAATCAAGAAAAAATAAGAAAACTTTTTCGAATATTATTAAAGAAAGATCAAAGATTTGAATTTTCACCTTACTTGATTGATCAAGTAAAAAGGATAAAGAAATTACGCACCTTTTTGCCTAAATTATCTTTACCTTAAGATATTGATGATCTTATACTTGAAATAGATGCTTTCGATACTATTTAGAGTGGTATACTAAAAAAGATTGATTATGATGAAACTAACATTAAAATAAGTAAATCTATTTGTTGATATGCCTCTAGAACTTTTACTATAACTCAACAACGATAATGAAAAAGAATTACTTGATGTAAAAGAGTTGTCAAAAGTTTTACTACTTGCTATTACCAAAAAGTTTTTACTTAGAACAGATACTGCTCAAGTTAAAGCTATCATTTACAATAATCTCCCATCCAATTAGAATATAAAAGATATATTCAATAGCAAACATTGTTAGCAGAATATTTTTTGATATTGAAATTGTTAAATTTGATAAAATGTTCCTACAAATTTTCTAACTAGGGATGGACAAGACTTTAAGTCTTAAAGAATAAATATTTCAAGCGTTGGAATAGATGTCTGAAAATATTAATGCATAAAAAATTCCAAACCTTGTTTCATTTTAACTATTAACAAAACATTTATAATTTAAACAATATTTTTCATTTCTTTGTAAAAATTAAATAAAATCAAACCATTGACTCCCAAGTAAAATAACATCCTATCATAAACACAAAATTTATTTTATTTTAAAAATTTTAAAAATTCAATTAAATATTATTTTTCTTTAATAAAATTAATTGAAAATATTTTTTCACTGAATTAATCTTCTTATTTATTGTAAATTAGAAAATAATGTATTCAAAAATTAAACAAGCAAGACATTCTATTCTAATTTGCAAAATCATTTTTAATCTAATTACAAATAAATTTACCTTAACTAGAAAACTATTTTCAATGTCAAAGGAAATTTTTTAAAAAAATACAAAAACAATTGGATTTAATTAAGAAAGTTTTTCTTAATTTATTAGAATTAGTTATAAAATATTTTTATCAAATTTAATCAAGAAAAGTATTAAATTAAGAAATTTTTTACTCAAATAAATAAAGAAATAATTTTCAAATAAAATAGAATATCTCTAAATAAAATAATAAACTCAATTTGTTTCAATCAAATTGAAATAAATAACTTGATTAAGAAACATATTTCCTATTTACTTCAGAACATAATTTTGTTAATTTTCAAGGATTCTAATTAATTACTAATTTCAATTTAATTGAAATATAATTAATTATATTTCTAAAAAAATTAAAATTAAATTATGAATTAAAATAATTGTTAAGATTAATCTTATTACAAATAATGATTTTTTAAAAAATAGTTTTGTTGGCCATATATGACACCTAAGAGGAGAGGAGAATTGAATTAGGTGAGATTTAATTTTTAAAAAAATTTTCTAACTCAAAATATTCATTCTAATACAATTCTAGTATAAAAAATATAGAAATATATTTCAAGTAATATATTAATATAACTTAAACCTAAAAATAAAGAGAGTAAGAAAAGAAATGGCAAGCTGATTTTATAGTTGTTTGGTTAATAAACCTCACTTATGTCTAGTCTCGAAGAATCTATAGGAAATATCATGAAAATTGTCCTAATTGGTGAAGCGTAACTCTTATATAATAATCTTATTTTAGTAAAGAGGAACTTTACAACTCAATGATATGCTCATAAAGAAATCAAAAAAAAAAAGTCTCATTTAGTTGAACCAATGTATTTGAGGGCTCATAACTTAAAAAGATGGTGTATGCAAATAACTATGCATAAGCACACGTTAGAAACCACTCTTGCTTGTTTTAGATGCCTTTTACTCACTTGATCACTTCTTTTGCATCAAAAGCACTTTAGAACACCTATTTATAGGCTTAGAAACCATAACTAGTGGTTTATATCTCTTAGAAACCAATAGTTTACAAAATTACCTATTAGAAACTTGTCATTAGGCACAACTATCGTGTATACTGGTCAACTAATCTTGCATATTGATTGACCAGTACATTGGTCAACCACTCAATCACATTATAAACATTATAAGAGGGCTTGGAGAGGGAGTTTTCACTGTTATAAACATTATAAATCTCTACCTTGTTTTATTATAGTTGTTTTCATTGTTTCTTTGAATCTTAGATTGATTTGGATGTAAGAACAAGTATATTTTGTTATTAAATTAAAAAGACAGCTTGTGTTAATTGGGTTTATTAAGTATTTTAAAAGTTATATTTCGTTACATTTTGTGGTTTTAAAATTTGATAATTTGGTTGAAACTTGGGCTTGTTCTAACTCTATTAACCCTTTGGATCAAGTAGGTTCTTTAACCCCTTAATATTAATACATTAATTGCTAACTTGTAAATTAGTTTATCTTATTTTAATTCTTGTTCTGAAATTACTAAATTTGATATGTTGATTATTTTCTTGACATTCGAATTAGCACTTGTTAATACTTTCCTATGGGATTGACAGTCGACTTATCATTTTATTACAAAAAAGATAGATGCACTTACCTATAGTTATGTGTAGTATAAAAATAGTTGTTTTAATTTTAAAATTTGACATAAGCGTAGCCTTGATTATTCTTTGAGTGATTAATTTTTGTATTACACTTACGTGCCATCATATTTCAACATATTCTTCTTCTTCTTCTTCTTCATCATCTTTTTATTTTCATGCTAACTTTTCTATAACAATTTTTTGGTAATTAACTTTCAAATTTTAGGAACTAACTCTTCCCTTTCTAGGCTATGGCTCTTACAACTACCCCCACTCTTTCTCCTTCTTTTTCCCCTTCATCCTACCATACCTTCCCCTCCATCAATAGTTGCTTCCTTATAGCTCCCTCCTTTGGAGATCCTTTACTATTAATGTAGAATGTAGAAAAACTTAACTGCATCTTTTACCTCTAAATCTAAGCTATCTTATTACTAAATAGTAGGTGACTTTTTTTCCCTAGACAAGCTCCAATACATTCCTTTAACATAATTTAATGGAGCAAGCATTTTGGCTCCACTAGTAGAGATCGTATAATTGGGTACAACAAAATGGTCTAATTGTTTATTGGGTTTTTTTTAATGATATGAGACCTGCCATTTCCAATCTTAAGTAGATGGGCCCATTAACAAGCATGTTCTATATGATATTTTTTTCAATGAGCAAGATGTCTTTCTATTAAAATTAAGTCCAGTAAGCTGTATTCAAAGGATTTTGAAGGAAAGATCATGGCACCCTCAAGGTAGACCTCTATTTCTTCATAAATGGAAACTAGTGCATGCAACTTGGGAACAAGAGATCTAGGCATATACTAGTCTGGATTAATTTTTATAATATCCTCCTTGATATTGGTTAGCTTAAGATTGAGCCACCTTGCTAGTTACATAAGCAAGCTCATCTATATGGATAAAATTAGTTTAGTCTTGAAAAGGATAAGCTATGCAAGGATTTATGTTAAGACTCTCCTAAACCAATAGCTCTCTAATTCAATCCCAACTAGGAGATTAACTGAGGATGAGCAGTTAGTGCTGATGATGCTTTGCTATCTTACCAATGGAGACTTACTATATAGTAAAATCGAAAGTATGGATGAAAACTGGTAGGTTTTTTCACAAGGGAGATTACTAGGAACTTATAAACCTATCAAAAGAGAACAACTGTCAAGTGAACCTAGCTTTATCTTCTAAAAATAGGACTAACAACATTAATGAAAACAAAGTAAATGTACGTGATAATTCCACAAGAAATAGGGCTAACTCTTATGTAGGAATAGATATGGATTTACTAACAATTTGTAAGAAAAATGATAAAGAAAATGTTGTTACCTCAAGGGGGAATGCAAACAAATAAGATGAAGCTACATTGATTCAAAACCTTGCCTCTATTTTGAATGGTTTTAATCATGCTAATTAATTGAAAAAAGGTGACTTAGAAACAAAAGGAACTATAAAGAGAGCTGATATAACTCCATTTGAAAAGGAAAATGCTAGATTTTTCACTGAGCCTTTAAGGAGAAGATGTTGCAAGAAGCCAAAATCTAAAGGATAGATCTCTAAAAACTGCTATATATATTTACCTAGAATGTTAGTGGTATAAACTCCTCTTTGAAACAAAAAACTCTATATAATTACTTACAATAAATAAAGCGTGTCATTATAGCACTTTTGGAGACTAAGTTGAAGGCTAACCATTTCAGCCATCTTTGGTTTTTGATAGGAAGTAAAATGATAACTAATCACTAAAACTATTATAATGGTATAATAGTGATTGCTTATGACCAAGATTAGTAGATGGCAAATCATCTCCTAGTCACGTACTAGGTGATTCACTTGTTTGACATAATTAGATCTTCTTAAATTAACCTATGCCTCTCTTTTGTTTATGTTATTAATATGATTTTAGGAGAATTGAACTATGGGATAACTTGAAGAGAATTAGTACTAACATAAACATCTCTTAGATGATAGTTGTAGAATTCTAGTACCACTTTTCATTTAGCTAGATTGGAGAGGTCTCATAAGTGTAGCCAAACCCTAATAAAGACTTTAGTATGGTACATTTCCCCTATTAAAGTCACTAATATTAGATTTGAGGGAAAATTTTTTACCTAGTAAAATAAGCGTACTAGGAAAACTTGGATGAGGAAGAAGATTAATAGAGTATTGGTGAATGATCACTAGATTTTTTAAATATAAAGAAGTAAAACTTCTTTTACCAACTGTCTTATTTTAGGCCATTCCCTTATAGAAGTTCACAGTCTAGGCATTTGGTTTCTAAAGGCTGCCCCTTTTAGATTCCATAACTTTGTTGTTAATTTTAAGGACTTTACAGAAGTTGACAAGAAAGGGATTGAAGCTGAAATACTAGGTTTTAATTAGTACAAGTGCTCAAAGAAACTACTAAGTGTTAGAGATGAACTTAAGTCCCTTAATAGGGAATTCTATAACAATAGAGGAGGGAACATTAGATAGGCTAAACTTACATTGAACAAGGAACAAAATGAACTTCAGTAAGACCCTTGAAATCTAAAAAAAACTAGAAATAGAAAAAAATAACCCTCATGAACTGCACTATAACACTTGAGGCCCATCTCTTCCATTATAATAAGAAGCCAAAACCTCAATGGCTAAAACAATGTGACTGCAACTCCTTTTTCTTTTATAAAATGTAATCATGTTAAGAAAAAATATCATAATGAAAAATAAACAATTTAAATCCAATGGAAATAATTTTTATAAGACCAATAAGTTAAAGTCAAAGGTTTATTCCTACATCAAGGAACTTTTGTGAGTAGAGGGTAACTGCCTTTCCTCTATGCAAGTCATGCAATCTTTCATTTTAATAGAAATTATTGGGCAATAAGCTATTAAACTGATCATCAGTAGTCAATAGTGAAACCAAGTCTATTAATAGAAGCACCAATCTAAACAAGGCTTCAGGATTTAATTGATTGAATGGTTTTTTCCTTAAGAAATCCTAAAAACTAATTAAGGTGGATGTTAATAGAAATATCATATGCCTAGTCATTAAGATCCTTAATCCCTCATCTCTCAAGGATTAGAAACCTATATCCTGCTATAATATAATCTATAAGATCATTTCCAAGATCTTAGCCTCAAGGATGGAAGTAGTGATGGAATTCATCATTGATCCCACAAAAGGGGCCTTTATTAAAAGAAAGAATATAGAAGATAACATTGCCATTTCATAGGAATTGTTTAAGGACTACTATAGAGAGAACTTTAGCAAGAATTGTACACTCCAATTTTAAGTTCACGAAACCTTTAATGAATTATATTGGAACTTCATCATTCACTTAAAGAAATCCTTTAGTTTTCTAGAATATTTCATTAGTTGAATCCATCAGCGTATGTCTACCACATATTTGGGTGTGCTATCTAGTGGGGAGCCCAATCAACTTTCTTTAGTAGAAGAGGGTTGAGGAAAGATGATCGCTTTTCCCTTTACATCTTCACCCTTTGCATATAGGTCTTTAATAAGCTTACTTCCTATAAGATTATACTGGTTCGCAAATTTGTATTCCATTCCAAATGCAAGAAGCTTAAACTCTTCAATCTAGTGCATGCAAATGATCTGTTATTGTTTTGTGAGCTAGTTCCTTATCAGTTTCCCTTCTAATGAATCTACTGCACCTCTTCAATAGGTTATCAGGATTCTCCATAGAAAATGGAAAAAATCTAGTTTATAGTTCGTATTATAAGAAATGTTTATAAAAACATATTACCTCCTTTTACCCACCTTATCCCCATGACCACCAGAAAACCTTCTTATAGGGGCTATCTCAAGCTAGTAGAGAATGAGTATAGTAGGATAGATATTAGGTGCAACAGATTCCTCTCTATGCTAGAAGGTTATTATTCATATTTTTTGTTATGTCTAAATGCAGATCATAATATATGCTTGGTCTTCTAAACTTGTAATCCCTTCAGCCAGTTGGCTTACTTGATCTTCCAAATCCTTCAATTCACTCCTTATTTCCTGTAATCCACTTCTCACTTCTTGTTGGAACTCTAGAGTGCTCATCGCCAAGCTCTTCACGATCTCCTCCAATGACATCCCATCAGCTTGTGATGACGATGGTGGAGGTGGAACTATGGGTTGGGGATATGGTTCGCTTTGATAGCACAGTGGCGAAGAACTGAATCCATGTTGGTGGCTTCCATTTGAATTGTAAGGACGATCCTCCCACTCTAAATAGTAATTTGTAGTGTAATGATCATACCATCTTTGTTAGCTTGTATAAGAATCGTCAATTCTGTCAAACTGCTGTGCACCCTGCAAGGAAGGACACATATCAATAGAATGGCCCGAATATGAACAATTATCACATACCTTAGTGTCAACTGTATCTATCACAAATTGCTTGACTAAGGATGTGAGATTTGCTACCTATCGTGTCAATCTTGATATAGCAACAAAATCAGAATCATCATCAAAAGAAGTAATGTAAGAAGGATCAAAATAAAAAGCATGCTGAAAATAAGCCATTACTCAAAAAAGATATGAAATATAAAAAAAACAGAAATCAAAGATGATAAATGAATAACAAAAATATAAAGAAAGAAAGACAACACAAGAAATAACAATTAAGTCAAGCGCTAGCTCCCCGGCAACGGCGTCAAAAATTTTGTGAAGCTCGTCGCAAGCTACCAAATAATAAAATACCTAACTAAGTAACTAGGGCAAATCAGGGTCGATTCCACAAAGATTTAGAGTGAATTGCTATTTCTAACGTTGCTAAAAAGAAAACACAACCCTTAAAAGCAAAGACATCAGAACTAAATACTATGACAAAACAAAGATAAACAAATAAGAAATAAACAAGAAATACTAAAGCTGAGTGGAAGACATATAAGAAATTATAGACTTATAATCGATCATCGAAATAGATAAATTGTTATTGGTGTAAGATGCTAGCCTATAGGTTCAAATAAGCTCTCAAACCCTCAGTTCCGTCATTTTTAGATAGGTCTTATACGATAATAAACCTATCCCTAATCACGAGGCAACCTAGAATAAGCTATCTAGATTTAACGACGTGAAAGCACTAACAACTAGGGAACGACTAGCCTAAGGCACAATCTCACAAGCTCGGATTGCCTAACCTAGAGAATTAAAATTCTATTCTAAGTTGATTAAGTTCACCGACAAATTCAATTACTTTATTGTTACCTATAGAATTCACTATGACTATTACGGATCACAAATTCATTCCTAATAATAAAATTAGAAATTAAACCCAAGATGGCCAATCTTAAGAATTAATCTTTAATTCATGTCATTTATGCGAAATTCCAATTCAGTCTTTACATAAATCACAACATTAAATTAATTCCTAATTAATTCTGACAATTATTAAGCTAAAATTCCATTAATATTCTCCAACCCAAAATTAAACTAGCTAAACATAATTAAATTAAGAAAAAAAATAAATAAATAAATACACACTAAACATAACTAATTAAAATAAAACAAAAATTCAAAAGAAAATAAAAACAATAAAGACAAAACACAAATTGGCTTTTAAATTAATACAAACGCACATAACTTAAGCTATTATTTAATTAACTAAAACCTAATTACACAAAACTTAAAATAAAAGCTTAAATAAAAATTTCATAATTAAAACTAAACAAAAAAAATTTTAAATGAATTATAACCTAAGAACATGTATAAAAGCTAATTACTAAACAAAGATAAACTATATACTAAATAAATAATTGAAACTATATAAAATAAAAACTTAAACAACTTAATAATTAATTAAAAACAAATCTAAAATTATCATTTGTTGTTCGCTGGTTGAGTGATTAAAAATGGGAGTTCTTTAAACTGATTTTACTTTGAAAACCAAAATGAGATTAAATAAAAACCAACGTGACGAAAGGCA
>JAOXYD010001864.1:0-15662 GCA_028565735.1 Pinacopodium congolense | reverse complement strand
ATTGAAAAAGATCGTGTGAGTGCGAGAATTGAGTGAGTAGCGCCTTGGTAATCCTTCCAAGGGGTATTAGGGCATTACAATATGTGGCTAGTTTCCTAAGGGTTTTAAGGTAATTTATTGATAATAGGTAATTATTTGTTAGAATATAAGTGAGTTCTTTTATGTTTGGTGCTTTTAAGCTTAGGTTTGGATGGGAACTAAGGTCCAATGTCAAGGATTAGCTATTATCTCCAGGCTTGATCACCCATTAGGTAATTTGCTAACTCGAAAGCTAGGGTTCAGTGTATGATACGAAATAGTCTATAGCAATTCTCGAAAGTAGTAATAGGCTAGTTATATTTGTAGGTAAACTTAGCTAGGTAGTCTAAGGTCCAATCCTTTAGGTTACAACTTCTGAGCCTGTAAGTAGGTAACCTAAGTTAGTCATTCCTTAGTACCAAATGCTTCTTCACTATTAAAATCAGAGAGATTATTCAAGGTTATTGTGGAGTTATGGGTGGTTTTAGAGCATGTTAGATTCACCTATTTTGGAGGGACCGAGGTTTGAGAGCTTGTTTGGACTTATAAACTAACATATTAGCTAGAGTACCTTCCATCTATGTTTGAGAATAAAAGATTGTCCCAAAATTTTGACAATTCCTTCGGCCCATTTCTTTGCTATTGTTATTAGTTTATCATATTTTTCTTTATATTTGTCCTTCGTGTTACTTTTGTTACCTTTTAAATATTTTAGTTCTCATTGCTTTAGGGGTTTTTTTGAATTTACAACATTTGAAATTCGACCCTAGTGTTGCATTATTTAGGTGACTTTGAAATGATTTTACTTAAAAAACAAACGGACTTTTAAGGCAAATGCACCTATCACAAAAGTAATAAAGTGGAGTAATTTTTCAAACTCCGAGTGTCGAACCCACAGGGCCAAAGTTACTTAACTATCAGGTTGATCGGATTACAATTATTTCGGAAAAATCTAAAGAATTTGATTAAAAACAATTTTGATTGATTTTGAAAAATTCTTAAATTTACCAAATGTGTAAATTAGCTATGGATTAGATGATTGATGATTTATTTGAATTTTAAAACAAGTTTAAAGTATAATTAAAGTCCTTAAAAAAATCAAAACAAAGCTACGATTAAGAATTTGTTTTTTCTCCATTTTATCTTGTTCAAAGTTTGGCCATGCTTTAAAATCAAGTAAATGGGCTTTAATTTCAAGAAGGCGAGTTCTGGAAAATTGATTCCAAAACTCCAACACTCACAAAAGATCTAGGTTTGGTCATGTAATGATTAATTTATGTTGCTTATTGATTTTTCAAACAATTTAAGATGATTTCTCATACTTAAACTATCTTAAATCTTAATCTTTAGTGGCCAGCTTAAAATTGGTACTTTCATATCTTCAATAAGCAAAATACAGACATTTAAACATGCATATCAACTCTTTTAAATCATTAAAACATCAATCCATAGGAACAAAATTGATTAGCAACACATTTGAATCAAAACATACAACATATGCATTTTAAACCACATACTTAGATAGATAACAAATATGGGCTGAATAAAATAGTTTAGAAATTACAAAACATGTTTAGAACCCTCATGGACAGGTCTTGTACTCCTTAACTTGATTTAGACACCACCACGGCTCTGAATCCACAGGATCTAGAAAAAAAATCAAAGAATATGAAAGGATATGCACATAAGAACATAAACTTTGATTTAATCCGAAAAACAGGAGAATATAATGAATAAATTTTTTTAGAAAACCCTTTTTGATGATTTAGAAACTCAGATATATGTCTTAGCTTCAATCTCCAACAAATAGAATTTCAAAATACAATCAGAAACTCGAAATATAAGTGTTTGAAGCTTAAACTATCAAAGAGAAAAAGAAGAGAGAAGAAAGAGCTTCTATAACTAGTTTGATCTGAATTCCCCGAACTCTCTGCGTGTTTCCAGTGTTTTCTTGGCTCTTTGCAGACAACCTGGACCTCCCACATGTGCTAGTAGACAATGGAATTAATTAGAGACACACCAAGTTTGAAATCTGCAAGATTTGGAGCTGAAATTGTTGACTTTGTGTACAACGGCACCCCCCATCCTACAACGACACCTTCTCAGGGTGTCGTTATAGGTCGAATGCTGGACAATTCAACGGCCCCCTGCTCTTCAGATAATGGCACCCTATCATGGTGCTGTTATCGGGTAGAACAAAGAGGTTTCTTCCAAGTTTTTGTTACAATCTTCATCATTAAGATCCATTCTGCAAATCAAACATAATAAGGCATTAATTAAATAATTAAACACTGAATTAGGGGTTATAATTCAATAAATTAACCATTAAAATTATATCAATTTGACCACTATCAGAAATCATCTTAATTTGTTGGAAAAATCAATAAGCAACACAAATTAATCAATAAATGACTAAATTTTGATTTTTTTATGAGAGTTAGAGTTCTAAGTCTAAATTTCTAGAAGTCACCTTCTTAAAATTAAAGCCCATTTACTAGATTTAAAGCATAACCAATCTTTAAACTAAGTTTAATGGATATAAAGCAAGGTCTTAACTATATCTTAGTTTTGATTTTGTAAAGGAACTTTAATCAGCCCTTAAATTTGTTTACAGATCAATTAATCATCAATCACCTAATCCTTAGCTAATTTACACATTTTGTAATTTTCAAAATTTTTTTAAAGCAATTAAAATTTAATTTTGAAGTTTTTAAACCAATTTAGATTAGTTTAGCAATTTTAAGGTTTAATTACTTTGTTTGGATTTTCCTAGATAATTTTATTCTAATTAACCTAGTAATTAAGCATTTTCCTCATGGGATTGACATATGGAGTCTTAAATTTACTCCACTTTATTACTTTTGCGATAGGTGCACTTGCTTAAATTTCGTTGGTTTTCAAAGTAAATTCGTTTAAAAGTGTTAAAATTTTCTGTCACCTAACTAAAGGTACAAGTTTTTGGCATCGTTGCTGAGGATTATGACCTTAATGTTAGGACAATTAATGTCAATTACTTTAGGATTTGAAAAAAATTATTTTTATAGTTTTTCTAAAGTTTTTAGCATTTATTTTCTATTTATTTTAGTTGGTGTGCTTTTATTTCCTTTTTGCTTATTTTATTTGTATTATTTGTTATTTTAATTTTTTGAGTTTTCTATTTAAATTTGTATGCATACTTAGGGACGTATTCCCAAGCTAGTAGACTTCAATCCAGAAATCAATCGCATGTTGAGGAAGAAAAAGAAGAAGCTCGTGTAACCCCTTTTGATCCTTTAGAAGTAGAAACATCGAGTGACATCGAATTAGAACCTATAGAGATAGATCCTGAGGAATGTGTAGTTATAGGACCTCAAGTAGAAAATAGAGAGCCAATTATAACGGGCTTAGCTTTAGGAAACAGAGGTAGACCTGTGACTAGCATTGTGCAGCCCAAAGTTAATGCTAGTAACTTTGAAATCTAGCATAGTATTATCTCAATGGTTAGGTCCTCACGATTTATAGGTTTAATTTTAGAAGATCCCAGTGAATATTTGCAAAAATTTCTGGACATTTGTGATCTTTTCAAAAGCAATGGGATCTCTGATGATGCAATTAAACTTAGGATTTTCCCTTTGTCTGTTAGAGACAAGGTGAAAACTTGGTTATCAACAATTCAATCTAGTTACATTACTATATGGGATGAATTAATGAAGTTGTTCTTTACTAAATTGTCCCACTTTCCAAGATAGAAAAAATGAAGAAAAAGATCAGTTCATTCATACAATGTAAAAATGAAAGTCTATAGGAGGCATGGGAACAGTTTAGGTAGATGCTTGCAAAGTTTCCAAGTCATGGATTTAACATATGGTAGTAAGTCACTATCTTTTATACTGGATTGACACCTTCGACTCATAGCATCATTAATGATGTGACTAGAGGCAATCTAATTCATAAGACTGTAACTGAAGCTTACAATCTGATTGAGGATATGGCTACAAAGAGTTTTCAATATAATTCTGAATACCATATAAAGAAGCCACATAGTGTTCATGCAATTAATGATTTAGTAGCTCTTGCAGCTCAAATGGAAATATTGAATAAAAAGCTTGATAGTCTGATGACTGAAGCTAGTAGTAGTTCTTAAAGAGTAGAATGTGATAGATATGGTAGTACCTCCCATACATCATTATAGTGTCAAGAAGGTAGTCATTTTGCCTGTGAACTAGAACAAGCCTAATATGTTGGAAAATTCAATAGGTAAAAAGAAACCCTTTTTCAAATACTTATAATCCTGGTTAAAGGAATTGTTCCAACTTCTCATAGAGCAATAACCAAAATTACTTGCTCTCATCTCAACAAATTTAAGCCAATCCTCAAAGAATAGCTCCACCTGGCTTTAGAGCTAACCAACCTCAAATAGAGTTGTCTAATTTTGAACAAATGGTTCTTAAGTACATCCAATATAATGAGCCTAGAATGCAAAACCATAATGCATTAATTAAGAATTTGGAGACTTAAGTTGGATAGATTTCTCAACTCTTAAAGGAAAGGCTACTCGGTAAGCTTCCTAGGACAACTGAAGCCAATCCTATAAAGCATGCCAAGGTGATTACTTTACGGAGTGGAAAAGAGGTTGAGAATGAAAGGAGGAAGATTGAAGAGAAAGGAAAGAAAGTGATGGAAGAGAGTGAAGAATAAGAGAAAAAAAGAAGACATGACAGAAGAGAGAGAGTTATTGAAAGAAGAGAGGAAGTGGAAGAAAAAGATAGAATTAAAAGAATACATAACAGAAGAGAGAAATCCAAAGAGGAAAGAAAGAAAGACGAAAAGGAAGATGAGGGCACAAGTTTAGATAAGCCACCTAGGTTGTTTACTGATCTAAATGTGTAACCATACAAGTCTAAGATACCATACCCTCAAATGTTAAAAAATGCCCACTCGGACAAGAAATTTGGAAAATTCTTAGAGATGTTTAAGAAGTTATATATCAATATTCCCTTTGCTAAGGCAATTGCTTAAATGCCTTCGTATGAAAAAATTTTCAAAAAAAACTTGTCTAAAAAGAGAAACTGGAAGAATACGAGACTGTAAAGCTGAATGAAGAGTGTTCTGTTATCCTTTTGAAGAAGTTACCTTCAAAGCTTAAGGATCCTCATAGTTTTACCATTCCTTGTACAATTGGTAGCTTACAAATTGATAGGGCTTTGATGGATCTTAGAGTAAGTATTAATCTAATTCCCTTATCTATTTTCAAGAAACTAGGATTAGAAGAATCCAAACCAACAACAGTCTCATTACAATTAGCTGATAGATCACTGACTTATCTGAGAGAAATCATTGAGCATGTTTTAGTTAAGGTTGACAAGTTCATATTTCCTATTGATTTCCTAGTCGTAGATATGGAGGAGGATAATATAGTGCCTATCATTTTAGGAAGACCATTTATAGCTACTTCTAGGGCACTAATTGTTGTATATATAGGGAAGCTCATTCTTAGACTTTAGATTGAGTTTAATGAATTTTTAGTGATGAAGCATCCCTCCATCCTAGATTCATGTAACTTTATTAGAGTTCATTCCACTCCAATTAATCCATTAAAGTATCTTTATTTAGATCCATTACAGAAGGCTTTAATCCATTTAAGTTCTTTGGAAGAAGAGGAAGAGGAAGTTATAGAAGTTATGGAAAAATTAAAAGTGGGAAAGGATACTTCTAGCTAGATTCAATCTAGAAGGCTTGAGCTTTTAGATCAACCACTTAAGTCCCTTACAAAGCCCTCTACTAAAGAGCCACTAACTATTGAGTTAAAACCTCTTCCCTCAAATTTGAAATATGCATTTTGGTGACCTCCATTCCAATTACTTGTGATCATATTATCGTATTTGAGTGATACGATAGAGGAGAAATTATTGAGAGTTCTTTAAGAGCATCAAACTGCTATAGGTTGGACCCTAGCTGACATAAAAAGGTTAAGTCCTTCCATTTGCAAACATAGAATATTCATGGAAGAAGTAAGTAAGCCTTTAATCCAAGCACAACATATGTTGGATTCGAATATGAAGGAAGTAGTGAAAAAATGAAGTAGTTAAGCTCCTATATTCTGGTATTATCTTTCCAATATCTTATTCTAAATGGGTTAGCCTAGTTCAGGTAGTACCAAAGAAGGGAGGAATTACTGTTATGAACAATGAGCAAGATGAGCTCATTACTACAAGGAAAGTAACTGGATGGTGGATGTATATTTAATGTAGCAAATTGAATGATGTCATAAGGAAGGATCACTTTCCTTTACCCTTCATGAATCAAGTCATTGAAAGGTTAGCTGGGCATAGTTTTTATTGTGCTTTAGATGGATACAATGTATATTTTCAAATTTATGTTGCTCCTGAGGACAAGGAAAAGACAACATTTACATGTTTGTATGGCACCTTTGTATATAGATTCACCCTTTTTGGTTTATGTAATGGCCTTGCCACTTTTCAGCATTGTATGATAAAAATTTTTGCTGATATGATTAAATCTTGTATTAAAGTGTTCATGGATGGTTTTTCTGTATTTGGTACATTCTTCGGTGCATGCTTGGAGAATTTTGAGAAAGTGTTAAGAATATATGAAGAAACCAATTTACTCCTAAATTGGGAAAATGCCATTTTATGGTGCAAGAGTGCATAGTTTTGGGTCATAAGATTTCAAGTAAAGGATTCAAGGTAGAGTCAGCAAAATTTAATGCCATTGCTCAACCACCACCACGTAATTCATTTAGAACAATTCGTAGTTTTCTCAGACATGTTGGATTTTGTTGGCATTTTATTAAGGATTTTTTCAAGATAGCAAAGCCCCTTAATGAAGTTTTGACCAATGATGCGATCTTTAATTTTGATAATAAGTGTATGCGTTCTTTTCAAATGTTAAAGGAAAAGCTCATTAGTGCACCCATTTTGGTATCACTTGATTAGTCTCTTCCTTTTGAGTTGATGTGTGATGTGACTGATTTTGCAGTTGGTGCAGCACTTGGCCAAAGGCATGGAAAGATTTTATATTCAATCTATTATGTAAGTCGCACATTAAATGATGTTAAAAATAATTCAACCACTACTAAGAAGGAGATGTTATCTATGGTGTTTGCAATTAGTAAGTTTCGGTCCTATTTGGTTTTTACAAAGGTGATAGTCTATACGAACCATTCTACAATGAAATACTTGATGAATAAGCCGAATGCTAAGCCACAATTGATTCAATTGATTCTCCTTTTATAGGAGTTTGACATAGAAATCAAAGATAAAAAGGTAAAGAAAATTTTGTTACAGATCACTTATTTGCTTGGACGAGATCGTAAAGGAAAATGAAGAAAATCAAGACATTAAGGAGGTATTTCCTGAATAGCATTTACTATCCATGATTACCTTACCTTGGTATATAGATATAGTAAATTACTTGGTTGGTAAGGTTATACCTCCTGACTTCTCGTACTGATAGAAAAAGAAGTTCTTTTATGAGGTTAAGCAATATCTTTGGTATGACCCTTTTTTTTACAAGATATATGTAGATGGAATAATTCAAAGATGTGTTCCTACTAAAGAAGTGCCTTCAATTCAAGGTCATTTCCATTCAAAGGAGGCTGGAGGACACTTTGGCCCTACTAGGACTGCACACAAGGTGTTGAAATATAGTTTCTATTGGCTGATACTGTTTAAAGATGCATTTCGTTATATGAAGTCTTGTGATAATTGCCAGAGGGTTTGTAACATTTCTAGGAAATACGAGATGCTAGTAAACAATATTTTGGTGTGTGAAATCTTTGATGTTTAGGGTATTGATTTTATGAGACCATTTCCATCATCATACTTGAACTAGTACATATTAGTGGCCACTGATTATAAGAGTAAATAGGTTGAAGCAGTTGCTCTTTCAAAGAATGATGCTAAAGGTGTGGTTCACTTTCTTAAGAACATTTTCACTAGATTTAGGACACCAATAGCTATTATTAGTGATAGAGGCACACATTTTTACAATAAACAATTTGGTTCCCTCCTTTCAAAGTATGGTGCTACCCATAAGATTGTTACACCTTACCATCTTCAAACTAACGGTCAAGTTAAAATATCTAATAGAGAAATAAAATGAACATGGGAAAAAAACCATTATCTCTTTGAGAAAAGATTGGTTAATAAAGTTAGATGATGCACTGTAGGCATATCGAACTGCATATAAAATGCCCATTGGAATGCCTCCTTATAAGTTAGTGTATGGTAAGGCTTGTCATTTGCCAGTTGAATTGGAACATCGTGCCTATTGGGCCATTCAGTTTCTAAATTTTGACTCGAAGAAGATTGGAGAAGAAGGACTTTTTCACTTGAATAGGTTGGATGAGTTTCAGGTGGAAGCTTATGATAACTTTAAATTATATAGGGAACGAGTCAAGAAGTGGCATCATAGGCATATCATTCAGAGAGACTTTAAGGTTGGTGATAAGGTCTTGGTGTCCAATTTAAGGTTGAAGTTGTTTCTAGGAAAAGTGAGGTCAAGATGGACTGACTCCTATTAAGTGATCAAAGTTTATCCATTTGGAATGATTGAAGTTACCAATGGTCACTCGAATTTCAAAGTTAATGGCCAAAGAGTGAAAGTTTATGTGCCTAGTTCAGTTGAGGAGTCTTTTGAGACTCTTTCTTTGTTTAATCCTTATTAAACTAAGAATTATCCTTATCAGGTAGGTAATTGTGTGTGATTTTGTTTTACTTTTTGTGTTAGGATCTTAATTTAATGTGTGGAAACCCTTTTTCGAGTTTTGAATTAAGTTAAGTATGTTTTCCTTAATTTATCCTTAGTTTGGTGTGCTTGTTTTTAATTTAGGAGGGTTTTTAGGTTTGATTCTGATGCAAAGTGATGGATAATCCAATCTATGATATTAGGACTTAAATTTGGAAGGATTTTGAGGTGAAATTGGATTAAAATTGGACTTATTAAGGAGTAGGCAGACCATCAACGGTGGTCTGGGAGCCTACTGTTGATGGATGAACAATCCACCATTGATCCTTCAATTCTAGAGCATTAATGACGACCTCATCATCCTTCAACGACGCTGTTGAATGATGAACATGGTGTCATTGAAGGGCGATTCTACGATAAATACGACAACTTTTCACTATTCATCATCTTTAACCTTCTCCTATTCCAAAAACTCCCAAAAATCGCTTCTTACCTTCAATTCCTCATATCTTTCTTATTTCTTAGCCAAATTTAGTGTTCTTAGTGTTCATTTGTCACATTTTCTATCCTCTTCATGATTCTAGCCTCAAAACATTCAAAAACTCAATAGATTTCTAGGATTTTCTCTAAACATTTAGGATCCCTATTTACCCTTAAGGTACTTTATTTTTTTTCAATTTTCTCTTAATATAGACCTCCTTTTGATTGGATTTTGGTATCATTGTGTTCAAAATTTTGTTAACTTTTAATTGATACCAAATTATTCAATATTAATGTCATAAAAAAATCTAGAATATTTCAGTCCAAAGGGAATATTCTCGTGATTTTTGTTAGAAATTTTTTTTCCTAATATTTTTCAACTCTTTTATGGATGTTTATTAAACAGTTTCTTGTCCAATGGCGCCATCGAGAAAGAGAATGACTTATGATCCATTACAGTTCACCAGTCGGGAGAACTTTGATCAATTGCATCAAGCAAATGCATTTATCGTAGAGTATTCGATCCATCTAGATCTTGAGGCTTAATTTGACTTCTTGAGTGCATTTCGAAACATCAAATGGAAACTAGTTGTCACTTTCTCAGTTCCTTTCTACCCTGATTTGGTTTACTAGTTCTATGCGAACATTGAAGACAAGACGGAGTCCGAGATGATTAATATTCGGTCTTCAGTGAGAGGTATTCCTATTCTTATCACTCGTGGTTCCATTTTTGCACTTGTAAGAGTACTTGATGAGGGGGTTTTTATATTAAGAGCAAGGACACATTTTATGGAGATTTGGTCTACTGATTTTTCATTTTTTATTCTAGCTACTAAAAAGGCTTCAACATTAACTAGAAATAGCAGAGTTTTTACCACTACTAACCTAGGAGTTTGAGAGCGCATGATTATTGCATTGATTAGTACGAATGTTGCACTTAGAGCTAGTGGATTGAATGAGATGCACCGAGTGGATATTTGTCTCTTGCATAAGATGTTGTTTGGATTAGGTGCTATTTTTAAGATACCATTGTCTGGTTTTATTATTCTTGGCATGCGGTATATAGTCAACCTAAAGAAGACTATGAAGAATTTTAGTTTCCCTTGTTTGCTGATGAAGATACCTAGGGATGCAGGTGTTCCTATATATTCAGAAGAGGTTGAGGATTGTTCCCAATAGACGATGATTAATCCTACCCTTCTTAAGCTTTGGGGTCTTGTTTATCATAGAGGGCATTGGCGTAAAAGGAGTGAGCGTGAGGCAGTATCAGTTCCACCTGAGTCTCCTACACCTGAGGCACCTAATGCGGCTATTGATGAGGTTTCTTTTGAGGACACACAGGGTATGCATCCACCTCGTTGTTCTCCACTTGTCATACCACCTCCATTTTTTATTGATGACCCTATGGTTGGTTTCATGACTTTCTTTTCCAGCATGGAGTTTCAACTTTCTTCAGAGATCTCGGATTTGCATGGTGCAATGGATGTACGTTTTGATGCTCTCACCCTTCGTTTAGATGGTGTGGACTCACATTTAGCATGACTTAAGGAGCATCAGAGAGCTAAGGATAGGGATAGTCTTGCTTTTTAGTTATTTTGGTTATTCACACAGTTTGTTTTTGTACCTTTACTTTGTTTGATTTTTTTAGTATGTTTTCATTTCCGTTTGGAAGTATAAGTTGTTTTTATGCTTTGTTTCAAATTTGATTCCCACATTTTTTATGTACTACGGCTCCTTGGTTGTATTTGACTTACATATTTATATAAGTGGAGCATTCTTTTGTTATTATTTGTGTTTGTTACTTTTGGTTGTTTCAGTTCCGGAAAATTCACTAACAAATCTTCAAGTCTATATCAAATGGGTGTACTTGTTTCCCTCCACCCTTATATTATGCTTTTCAATTTATTTATTAAACATTGAGGACAATGTTTAGTTTAAGTATGGGGGAGTGATCATATTGGTTATACACTTAAGTTTTATTTGTTTGAAAGTAATTTAATTTATCACTAATTTCATCATATTCTATAAATGATTTTGCTTTTGCTACTTATTATTGTCTATGTTTTCTCTTCAATTTAATTATTTTGATACTTGGAAATTTTATATGCTTAAATCAACATATTGAAAAATTAAATGCTTTTACCTCATTTCATCATTTTGATAATATGATAGCTAATAATCATAAGGATATTCCACTTATAAAATGCAACTTATTAAGTAATTTTTTTGTTTTTTAAGACACGTTTATCATTCAAAGAGTAATTGAAAAAGAACCAGAATTTAAAAAATAAAAAAAGAAAAAAATCAAAATCAAAATAAATAAGTGAGTAAATTTTCATTATGCTGACTTTTAACCATATTTAAAATCATAAGGATGAAGTTATTGAGTGGTGCTAGTAGTTAGTTGATGGTAGGTGACTTAATTGATGAACCGGGGGTTTTTTAAGACAAAATGTTCACTTTTGAGTTATAAGATTGAGTGACTTCTCAACAATGCTTAGATGCTCACATATTAATTTAAATTATGTATTTTAATTAGCCAATTGATATGAAAGTGTCAAAAAGATAATCCACTAAATTTAATATATTGCCTGTTACACGTGGAATTGATTTTTATGATTTAGGTTGAATATTGAAAAGTTATGAACTAAGTTAATTGCATTTGTGACTTAATGTGATGAATTAATTATATTGCATTTCCATGTGTCATTATTTTTGAATGATTGAGAAAATATTTTCAATAATGATGTTGTTAATTGTGAATTAATTTTCCTACAATTATATCCTCTTATGAACTTAATGATGAAATTAATTTGCTTAAGGGAAAGCAAATTCTTAAGTATAGGGGAGTTTTTAGGGCCCAACTTGATTGCAATTTGATTGATTAATTGATGAATTATGCCCCTAATTATATGTCTAAATGGTTAATTTATGTATTGATTTGTTTAATTTGCAGGATGAGATTTAAAAATTGGAGAAATTATGCAAAAGGATCAAAGTTTAACTCATTTATCAACCTATAAAATGGGTTTGTAGCCCTAAGGTTAAGAATGAATAGGTTGTCATTGATAGATGATTAGCCCCCAGGTGAAGGAGTCAAAATTTGACAGTAAACAGCAGGCTACATTATGCCATTATAGGTCGGCCAAGGTGCCATTGATGGAACATTCAACAATATTAGCTCCAAATCTCCACAATTCCAACTTGAGCGTAATATTCATTAATAATGCTATCTTCTAGTGTCATATGGGAGTCTAGAAAACCTAAAAACACAACCAAAACAACAAAGGAGGGGATTAGATAGCAGATTAGATCTAGAGTGTGAGAGAGAAGCTCCACCTTCTCTCTTCCTTAGTTCATAGGCTTCAAACACTTTCTGTTTGAATTCAGTGTTGTTTTCTAAGTTTTTTATCATTCAAGCTTATTGTTAAGACATATTTATGATTTTGTGAATCACATTTAGGGGGCTTCTAACTTAGATTATTTGTGTATTTAGTTATATTTTTGGATTAATAAAAGTTGTATTCTTATGCTTATATTCTTGAATGTTATTTTATTTTTTTGTAAGATCTTGATGAAATATAGCTTTGTTGGAGTCCAGAATCAAGCTATAAGTTTAAGATACATCCAAAAGTCTTTCTTGGATCTTTTTTGTAACCTCTAAACTTTATTTTATGGCTCACATTTTTGGATCTATTAAGAAATGTTGTTTAAAGTGTATGTTTTATATGTTTTGATCAATATATGTGGCTAATTCATTTTTATTACTAAGGATTGGTGTTTGTATGATTTAAGAGAGCTTTAAGATATGTTATAAGGTCTGAGTTTTGGTTTATTGAAGGTGTAAAAGATCTGATTTTGGGCTGGTCATCTAGGATTAGAGTTTAAGACTAGTTAAGCTTGAGAAATCATCTTAATTTGTTAGAAAAATCAATAAGCAAGACAAATTAATTAATGAATGACAAAACTTTGATTTTTTGTTAGAGTTAGAGTTCTGAGTCTAAAATTCTAAAAGACACTTTCTTGAAATTAAAGCCCATTGATTAAATTTAAAGCTTAACTAACATTAGATTAAGTTTAATGGAGATAAAGCAAAGTCTTAACTATGGCTTTATTTTGATTTTGTGAAGGAACTCTAATTAGCCTTTAAATTTTTTTACAACTTAATTAAATCATCAATCACCTAATCCTTAACTAATTTAAAATAACTAGTTGGATTTTTTAGGAAAGACTTAGATTGAGAGATTACAAGGTTAATCCTAAATTATTTGATTAGGGAAACTTGGTTGCACCTTCAGAGAAGGTAACCAAACTATTAGGAAATCTTGGGCTAATTAGAAATTGAATTAATCAAAAAAGAAGGAAACAAATAGGGATAATAATAATCCATACTGTTTAATCTTAATTTTTTCAAGTTCCAATTTATTGTTTTGATACTAGTTCACTATTAATTTTTTTTGTCATTTAGTTTATTTCTTCAAATTTATCACTTGAATCTATCCCTTAAACAAAGTGTGACCCAAATTAATATGGTGACTAATCCCATTCCTTATAGGATGATATTCATTTATACTACAAGTTTAAGACTCGTTTACTTATGGAGTTAGAGTAAAACAAGATAGTAGTTAGCTTAGTGACTAACATTTTCCAAAGTAACCTTTCAAAAATATTTTTAATTGCAAAGAAGTGCCTTAAATCAATTGCAAGAATTAACAAAGTAGATCCCCCTAATTTAGTATCCAAAACAAACATCTAATGATTTTTCAATAATGCTCAAGCAATATAATTTTTTTTTACAATTTCTAAAGATAATTAAATAATATAGAAAATATCCTAACTCCTCCACATACTATAAACGGTCAAAGTTATCCAGAAAAAACATAATTATAGTATCCATTAATCAGATTCAACCAATATAAGCATAAATTGTTAGATTATGTAATATTCAAGTTTCAGCCTTAAAACAAACAGTTCTAGCCTATTAAATGCTACAAAATCAACACAATAAACCTATTATAACCTTAATCAATCAGTTAACAATATATTGACATAATAAAAATGAATTTAAGGCATAAAATATAAGGTTTAAATCAACAACAAAACATAATCATGCAAACATGTCAAAATATAAGCTGTTAAAGTTTTAGCCTAATTAAAAAATGTTTCTAAGCTTATAAAATCACAAAAACAAGTCAAACAACTTCTTGAGAATAGAAAAACACAAATACAATAGATTTTGGGAATTTGGAAGCATAAAAGTTGAATTTAAATAGCCAAAGATAAATATCAATGTTGAAATACCCAAACCTAGACAGATTTGGTATATATGACTTTGTGACCAATAAGCCATTATAACTATTTAATATTGCACAAAATTGATTTCTAAAGTTCTTGAACACTTAACGAAATTTAGAAAAACAATCTCAATCATCCAAAAACAATTATGATAGTAAAAAAAATCAGGATTAATGCAAAAACACAAGAAACAGAAAAAACAATAGAAACAATTTTGATATAGCAGAAAGATTAAACTTAAAACAAGTGAAATAATCCTCCCAAAATATGAAACTTTTATCAATCAAAATCTTAAACACTTAAACTATTAGATAATAATAATTTTTCACGCCTAAAAATAAGTTAAAGTGAAGAGAAAGGAGATTGAACCAAGAATAGTAAAAAATGAAGAAAACTTTTATAAAAATGATAAAAGTGTTTTGAGATGTTGTCTGTAGGGTTAGGAAAGGTTTAGAGACATTTAATAGCAGTCCTAATAGTTTAGGAGACAAAAAGACATAAATTTCATAAAGCCCTAAAGTAGCCATTAGATACAGCTTTGAGTAATCTGTATTCTTAGAGCTTCCATGAATATTTTAAGTGCTTAAGAATTGAAGTAAAAACTCTAGTGCACTCTTGAAACCTTAAGAAAAATGTGTATGATGATTTTGAAGCAATGCAAAAAAATGTGATCACTAAGCAATCAGATTAAATGATGATAACTCAAATCTAGACAGATTTGATGTATGTTAACAAATGAGTTTAAACTAAATGAATTTAAACTTTAAAATTGCAAAAAAATGACCAAAACAATCCTTAACTATCCCAAAAATTTCCTAGCATTAATTAAGACTTTAATCAATATTTAAAACATATATTAAGTATTTTTTCAATATAAAAAAGCTTTTAATTGATTCAAACATAGGAATTTTTCATGATTATGAAAAGTTTTCATTCTTAAATAACTCAAACCTTTTCATAAAAATTTTATAAACTGAAATTCACATCACAATTATATTTAAACAAATTCAAACACATATAAATCACTTCAATCAACAATTCAATTCACTAAAAATCATCAAGAAGCATACACTAATACAATTCATAACTTTACCTCTTGAGTATATAATTTTATGCTAATGAGACATCCCTTTCTACCTCATTAATGAACACCTTTAAGATGTCCACAGATTGAGACTTTT
>JAOXYD010001835.1:0-15664 GCA_028565735.1 Pinacopodium congolense | reverse complement strand
ACTTATAATAGGTGTTTACAGAGTCGGGTCAATCTAGCCCACACAAACCATTAAATTTGTTTTGTTTAGCGAAAAGTGCAATAAGAATTCACGAAAGGAAATTCAATTTAATGCTCAAAATTTTAATTTATCCTTATGCATCTAATTTTAATTTTATGGAGGTTTAATTCAGTTTTTAATTTTTATTTTTAATTATAATTTTTGTGTGTTTTTTTTATTTTTTTTAGATTTTGTATTGTAATAATATATTATTTTTTAATTTTTATATTTAAAAAATAGAATAAAAAAATTACAAACTAAAACTAAAAATCAAAAACTAAAAAGAATCGACCCTTCGTGACTTAAAATGTAAATTCAAGTTAATACGCAACTCAATTCCACGATCATATTATCGTAGGTAATTGGTTAGTTGTAATTTTTAATTATAATTTTTATATTTTTATATTAAATTTTTATATTTTTTTAATTTTTATACTATTTTTTCGATTTTTATATTATATTAATATGTTTTATATTAATTTTTATATTATTTTTCAGTTTCTTTATTTAAAAAAATAAGAAACAAAAATTAAAAATTAAAAATTAAAATCAATCACTTCTCGTAGGTTTTATATCTAAGTATATCCATCTTTCAATACGGAAAATGAAATCTAAAACAGATATGCTTGATGGGAAAAGCAATTAAATGAAAGTATCAGCCTTAAAGGGAATTTTAAAGAATTTAAGTTTAAATGCTAAAAATTAAATTATAGTCTATATTATTGAATTGGAGCATTAAGCTTACGGCTGACTTAAAATCGACATGCCTATTCTATATCTACAGAAGCTGCTTCAGACACCTCAGTAACTTTCACTATTCAGGATGCAACTTTCACTACATGCACAGTATTTTTCTCACATGATGGTGGGATCATGTTTGATAAGCTCCACATTTTGATGAGAATAACGTGAGCAAAATTAGGAAAAAAGGATTGACTTTATCTGACATTCCATATATCCAGTGGTGTCCGTATACATCATAATGCCCCTATATTCTCATCCCTATGAAGCCTGAGCCCAAAAAACAGCTTTAGTTTTATGTTATGATTAGATTAATCGAAGTACATAAAGAGACGAATGATTGCAATAGATTAGGCCCGTTTGGTAGAATTTTTTTAAAAAAAATTTTAACTATAAAAATTAAAAAAATATTAAAAAATAATATATTAATATTAAATCGAGAAACACAATATAATTTATAAAAATTTATAAAAATTATAAATAAAAATTATAATTAAAAACTGAATCAACCGATCACTAAAAAATATAAAATGGAAATATGGCTGAGAGCCAGTAGATACAATAAAACACATAGTCAATGTTGTTACTTATGCACATGAAAAAAAGAGAGATTAGACTAGGTAGTCCTACCTTTTGAGAGCCTCATGACCCTTCTCTCATAATTAATATTTTTGTAAAATTTTAAATTTATATTAGTAATTCAGGGGGCCATTAGAGCTACTAAAATTAGGAGCTACATAATTATTTTATAAAAAAAACCTATTTCAGTAAAGGGGGACAAAGTGAAAAAAGAATGTCTGGCTAGTTGACATCGTTATGCTCATTAAATGTCAGCTTACAAGTTATTGGGTTCCATTTGCTTTCTAGATCGAGCTTCCCAAGTTGTTAATCAACAGAGAATTAGTCAGCCTCAATAAAGTAGGTTCTTTTCCGTTTCTATGCATTTATCGATGATCATTGGGTAAGCATTCTAGGAGACCGTGATGTATATATATATATATATATTAAGTTATCGAAATGCTAGTAGACAAGTCAAATTTTTATTTTTTTGGGAATAAATTTAATCAAGTAATAAAGTGTTAATAAAAGAGTATTTTACGCTAATTTAGCAAATTAGCCACTCCAAAAAATACTGAACTACGAAGAAAATGGAAGATTTAAGTGTGAAAAAACCCTCTTTAATTTGAGAATTTAATTAACAAAGTGTTCGTTGATCATGTTTGTGACATAAGTTCACCAAAACATGTATGGAAGACATTTGAGAGGTTGTTTTCCAAAAAGAATATAGCAAGGTTACAACTGTTGGAAAATTAATTGGCAACGTTAGCACGAGTAAGTATAAAAAACAAGAATAAAAAAATAGAGTCAAATGTAAGAAAAGTTACCGATGACAGTTCACAAAATCAAAACACTGTCAAGTGTTAAAGATGTGGTAAATTTTGGCATGTCCACAAAAATTGTAGAGTGAAACTTTATAAAGCAAATGTTGCACGTGAAAAAGTAGATGGAGATCAGTTAAAAGGGAGCAATGCTTCACTATGGAAGTAGTTGAAGTAAGGAACAATGTTCCTGTTGAATCAACACAAGTTCAAGCTCTTTTTAATCATGAAATGTAGAAACATAAATGGATCATTGATCCGAGTTGCTCTTATCATTTAACTAGAAATGATTCACTACTCTCGGAGGAGGTTCGTCAACACAAAGGCAAGTGGGTTATTGTTATAGTTGATAATTCAGCTTATCTAGTAGCAAAAGGAGGAGTTGTGCAGATTGGCATGGAAGACAGAAATGTGGTCAAGCTTAATGACATCTTTCATATTCTAAGTTTGAACAGAAATTCAGTTTCAGTTTCTCAAATCACATATTTTGGAAAATTTGTTTTGTTTGGACCCATGGATGTAAAAGTTCTTGATAAAGTGAAAACTATATCTATTACTGTTATTGCGAATTCTAATGACACATAAGAGGAGGATAAATTAAGTGTTCTAAAAATTCTAAACTAGCCACCTAAATTAATTTTGTAATGTATGTAATCCCTAAAACACAATTCTACTTAAATGAAATATATGATGATACCAATTATCACAATATAAGTATAAAAGCAATACACATGCAATTAATATAGAGAGTAAGAAAAGAGAGAGTCAACAAACTAAATTTTTATAATCATTTAATAATAAAACCTTTTCATACGTCCACTATTTAACTTTAAGTTGAAAATTTCGTTAAATCAATTTTTCCTAAGTGAAGAGAAACCTTATAAAATAAATATTTTATACAAATCTTCTCCAAAGTGAAAAGAAATTCAAACTAATCCTAAATCCAACAATATCAAAAAGTCCTAATTTTTATTGAAAGGTGTTTCACTTAAAAATTTAATAACTAAAGACTTAAAAACTTATCAAAATAAATGATATAAATGAAAACTTTATAAATAAAAACTTGCTGTATTAAAATAAAAAAAAACTCAAAGTTCTTGATCAGAACACGAAGATTCTCAAAAGATGCTTAAAAACTTGCTTTGACCACTTTCAATACCCAAAGCAACTATAAAACTTCATAAAGATTATTCTAAAACCATTAGTCTGTGTATTTATAGTGTTTCTAAACTTAAAATGTCATTAGAATCTCAAACTAGCTATAAGATATGTTAAAAATTCCATTGGACATTAAGTGAAACTAGCCTCTATGTGTCTAGATACTTACTGGTTGATCAAAGACTTTGAGAGGTCGACTAATGACTGGTTAATCAATCACTTTGTAGAACATTTTTTGTAAACTTACAACTAGTTTAAAATGAAATTAAGCCTCTCAAATCAATTCCTTTCACTTCTAAAATAATTCACATAAGTTTTAAAGCTTCTCTAAAGTAATTTTGGATATCAAAACCTTTCAATTATGCTAAAAAATAAAGTAGATCTTAGTTTGTGAAAATTTAAGAACTTTTTCAAGTTCTTAAAAACTTCAAAACTTTCTAAAGTTTTTAAACCCTTCAAAATCATTCTTTTAACAAAAACTTGACTCCAACAAGTTTCAAAAAGCGAATTAGTGATCTTAATAACTAAACTCGAAAGATCAAAGTATCTTGATCTATGAAACTTTATGCATAATTTGAAAAACTTATACAATATAAGTTTGAGCTCTTAATGTTATTTAACTTTCAAATAAAACTTACAACCAAACTTCAAACTACTTAAATAAGTTGCTCGAAGTTACCAAATTGCTTAATCTTATTTTATGCTCACTTTTGGTCTTCAAGTCCAAACTTCTTCATTTAAACAATCATTAAGTAAAACCTATCTTTTAAACCTTTCACTATAAAACAAATCATTAGTAATAAATATTTTTTGTTATTTTCAAAACTAAGATTGAAATCTTCCTTAATTGAGCAATCTACTTTTTTTATGATAATAAAACATTCGATTTTAGGAAGCCAAAACACATTCAAAATAAAACATGCCAAACCAAATGTTCAATGTTTCCCTAAGTTCAAACATTATATATTTTCATCATGTAAATCATACTCCCCCTTAATTCATACATTATAAAAAATTTGACTCCCTTTAAATATATGTATCAATTCATTTTAAGGCAATAAAGTATAAAGGGAATTTGAATATATACAATGCATCAAATGTACATATTATGTATTATTATGTATCAAAAACACATATTAGCACACATTATGCATATTATACATTAAAAAAACATATTACAATATATTACATACCACATAAACATCTAATATTGCATAAATTCTCTCTTTTTTAGACATAATAAAATTTTTTAAAAATAGTTGAAAAGAGGACAATTGATAAAAATCAATTGTTATGGAAGAGTTTACAAAGAAGTCAAAAAGCATGCAATTACAAAAAATTTTCAAAGTGAACTACCATTAATCATGCTTAATTCTGTCCTAATAATATAAAACCTATCTTCATTTACTGATTTAGTGAAAATATCAGCCAATTGATGTATTTTATTAACAAATTCCAATTCAATATCACTATTTTGCATATGATATCTAATGAAATATTACCTTATCTTTATGTACTTGGTCCTAGAGTATTTAATTAGATTCTTCGTTACGAATATGGCACCTAATATTATCATGTCTAATAGGGATTTTTTAAGTTTCATATTATAATCTCTAAGTTGTTGCCTAAGTCAAAGTATTTGAGTATAATAACTACTGATTATTACATATTTCACTTTTGTGGTTAACAAAGTTACCAAATTTTACTCTTTACTAAATCATAAAACTAATGCATTGCTTAAAAATTGACAACTGCTGAATTTTTCTTTTCTTATTTAAAAGACCACTTTCATAATCATTATTAAATAATCAACTAATTTTATAGATGCATTCTTAGGATGCCAATGTCTAAAAGATATAGTTTCACATAAATATCTAAATATGTGCTTAATCATTAAAAGATGTGATTCCTTAGGATTTGATTAAAACCTAACACATAAACACAAACTAAATATAATGTTGGACTTATTTGTGATAAGGTAAAATAAATTACCTATCATGTCTCCGTAGGTGTTATCATCTACTACTTTACTTTCTTCATTCTTATTCAACTTAGTTGTGATGCTCAAAAGTGTTTCTAATGACTTTGATTAATCCATTTCAAATAGTTTGAGTAGATTCTTGTCTAATTAATTTGATTAATGAAAATTCTATCTATCATTTCTTAATTTGCAAGCCAAAGAAGAAACTAAGTTCCCTTATTATGCTTATTTCAAAATCTTTACTTATGCACTTAAAAAATTCTTTATGCAAGTTTTTATTAGTGCACTAGAAATAATATCATTAATATATTTTAAAAAATGGAAATTGATATATTTATTATGCCTTTTAATGAAGAGGGTCCCATCTATATTTTCCTTAAAAAATCATTTTACAAAAGAAATGCATTTAATATTTTATACCAATCTCTATAAGTTTGTTTTAAACCATATAAAGCTTTTGAAAGTTTATAAACATGGTTACGTGCATCATGATTTTTAAAATCGAGGGTTGGTCTACCTAAACTTCTTCTTGAATAAAATCATTTAGAAAAATAAGCTTCATATCCATTTGAAAAACTTAAAACCCATGTAAGATGCAAATGCTATTAACAATCTAATTGCCTCTAATGTGGCTGTAATTGTAAAAGTTTCTTCATAATAAATAACTTCCTATTGATTATAACAATTAGAAACCAAGCTAACTTCATTTCTCATAATGTTTCTTAATTCATCAATCTTATTCCCAAACACTTATTTTATAATAATAATTTAATGATATTTAGGCTTAGGTACTAATATACAAATCTTATTCCTCTCAAATTAATTTAACTCCTCATTCATGGCAAGAACTTAACTTTCATCACTAAGGGGCTTTCCCTATAGTCTTAAGTTTTATTTAGAAAATAAAAATAATATGATAAATCTCTAAAAGAAGATCTAGTAGCTATTTCTCTTTGTACATCACCTATGATTTAGTTTGAAGGATGTTTTTTCTTATACTTCAAATCTCTAGGTAATTCCTTATTCTTCTTATTAAATTAACTTGGTTTAACAATCGATCCATTTAATGCGTGTGAATGTCTTGGTGATCCTTTCTTTCTTATTCTAGACCTAGTTTCTCCAAATCTTTTAATAATTCTATATTAACATCGCCAAATTTTTTCTTTAGTTTAAGGGGGTTATACTTATAAAAAACAACATGTATAGACTGTTTAATCACAAGACTCCTTTTATTAAATACCCTATATGCTTTTCTAGTCAATGAATAGCCTACAAAAATGTCCTCATCCATTTTAAAATCAAATTTACTTAAGTTATCCTTAGTGTTAAATATATAACACTTACATCCAAACCTTGAAGTTACTAATATATCATTCTCTAACATGCATTCATTTAATAATTTCAAAGTTTTCTTATACTTGAAAGATATCTTTTTCCTTTTCAAAGTCATTGCTTTTAATCATTATAACAATTCATCATATGATAATTTATCATCCACATAATCATCATCACAAGTATGAGAGCAAAAGGGTACCTCATCCTCCAAAGCCATGAAGCACATGTTGACTATCTCACCATCTAATTTTTCACTTTCAGAGTTGCTAGTATAATGCCTTCTTCTTCTTTCCCTCCCTTTTTTCCCTTTTTACCTCTTCTTTCATTTTTTTCATTCCCTTTGAGAAGGGACCGTTAGGACTTCATATGTCCTTATTTTTTATATTCCAAACAATCAATGTTAGAAAAAATTATTTTAAACTCTTTTTTACCTTGCTCTCTTTTCTTTGCATAACCCTTCTTCTTTAAAACATTCTTTAATTTGTTTATCAGGAGGGCAATATCTTCATCTTCACACCCACTTAAAGATGTCTTCTTATCACTTGGTGCCTTTATTATGGCTCTAAATGCCAAGTTCTTTATCTTGGACACCATTTTTTTCCTCCTTTACCTCTTTAATCCTCATCTCATAGATTATGATAGATCCTATAAGTTCTTCTAATAGTATGGTGCTCAAATAATTTGCCTTTTAAAATGCAATCACCTTAGCCTCCCATGTCTTTGATAATAACCTAAGAGTTTTTTTTTTCCATCAATTTAACATTAGTATAAGATTTTCTTGAACTTTTCAATGTATTTATAATATTAATGAACCTACTATATATGTTAGATATGCTTTCATCGCATTCCAAGTAAAATAATTCACATTAATAGATAAGCATTGACACCTTATTCTCTTTAACTTGGTCAATGCCCTCATGTGTGACTTTTAATATATGTCATATTTCATATGTTAATTCATATATGATTACTCTATTTAATTCATTTCTACTTAGAACATAAAGTAAAAAATAGATAGCCTTATTTTTTAATGAGATCATTCTTTTATCCTCACAATTCCACTCTAAATTTACTTTTGGCACTCTTTCATTTCTTACAATTTTGGTGGAAATATATAGCATATTTATCATAATATCCCATAAATCTATGTTTTTGGTCATGAGAAAAATTTCATCTTAAGTTTTCAATACAAATAATCATTCTTATAAAAAAAGGGGTGCCATAATCAATTTTTTTGACTAGTGGATGCTATCAAGTATGTCATATTTAAATTTTAACTCATAAATTTCCTTAGAAATTCTATATGCATCAAATGAGACCAACTTTGATATGAATTGTTAGTCTTAATGTCATTGAAGAGAAGGGGTGAATTAGGTATTTTAAAAATTCTAAACTAGCAGCCTAAATCGATTTTGTGATATAACTAACCCCTAAGCCACAATTCAACTTAAATGAAGCGTATGAAATGCTAATTATCACAAAATAACTATGAAATTAATGCTCAATCAATTAATATAGAGAGCAAGAAAAGAAAGAGTCAACAAACTGAATTTTTATAGTAGTTTCATCAGAAAACATTTGCCTACGTTTACTCTTCAACTTCAAATTAGAAATTTTACTAAAATTAATCTTCTTTGGATGAAAAGCAGCCCTTAAAAAATCAATCTTTTTTATGAAGATAAAAAGGAACCATATACAAATCTTCTTTAAGAAAATAGGAATCTTTCAATCTAATCCTAAACCAACAATATTAAAAAGCCTTAATTACAACTCAAAGGTGTTTCACTTAAAAATAAAATGACAAAAGGTATCAAAAGCTTACCAAGGTAAATGATATGAATGAAAACATTCTTTAAAGCTTTCAAATTAAAATGTTTTGGACTAAAATAAAAAATCAAAGTTCTTACTAAAAAAAAACAAATATTTACAATGGATGCTTAAAAATTAGTTTTGTTCACTTTCAATGCTCAAAACAACCACAAAACCCTATAAAGATTATTCCAAAACCCTTAGTATATGTATTTATAGTGTTTTTAAGCTCAACATGCCATTAGAGTCCCAAACTAAATCATTAGATATGTTAAAATGTCATTGGACAGTAAGCGAAACTAATTATTATGCATCTAGAAACTTAACTAATATACTAGTAACTTTGAGTGGTTAACCAATAACTGGTCAACCACTCACTTCAACTAGTCGATCAGTTTGTTTTAAAATGGTAATAGTTAACTATTTATATTGATTGACTAGTTACTCTACAAAACAAAATTTGCGGACTTGCAACTAGTTCAAAATGAAATTAAACCTTCCAAATCAATTCCTTTCACTTTCAAGTAATTTCACATAAGTTTTAAAACTTCTCCAAAGTAATTTTAAATAGTAAGACCTTTCAATTATACTAAAAAACAAATTATGCCTTGGTTTATGAAAATTTAATTACTTTTTCAAGTTTTTCAAAACTTCTAATATTTTTAAAGTTTTCAAACCCTTCAAAATCATTCTTTTTATTAAAACTTGACTATAATAATTTTCAAAAGTTCTAAAAAATAATTTTAATGATCAAGACTTAACAATTAAAACTCAAAAAGCGCAAAATGTTTTGATATATGAAACTTTATATATAATTTGAAAAACTTATGCAATGCAAATTTTAGCCCCTAATATTATTGAACTTTTAGATAAAAATTACAACCAAATTTTAAACTACCTAAATAAAATTTTAAAGCTTCCAAATAATTTGATCTTGCTTTATTCTCACTTTTGGTCTTTAGGTCCAAACTTTTTTACTTAAGCCATCATCAACTAAGCTTAAATTTAAAATATTTCATCATAAAATAACTTATTAGTAATAAATATGTTTTGTTATCATTAAAATTAGGATTAAAACTTCCTTTAATTCAACAATTACCTCTAATAAGAGGAAAAGTTCCTTATTTTTCATGTCAGTAGGAGAAGCTTATGTGAATAAGACAAGTCAAACTGAAAGTGAAATAATTTGACATGCTTAATTGGGTAATTTAGATTACCAACAACTACAGTAGTTTTCTTAAAATAAGGTTGGTGGACAACTTTATACTAATTACACAATATCCATGAAGATGTAAGCTGGTAGGGATGTCAATTTGGCTACTTATATCATCTTCCTTTTATGAAGTCATCTATTGCAAATCTACCATGTTTGAGTTAGTTCATATAGACTTAATAGGACTAATAAAACCCTGAGTTATGGTGGATATCACCATGTCATTATGGTAGTAGATGATTTTTCAAGTTACACTGAGTGAAATTCTTAAAAGAGAAGAGTGAATTATTATTAAAGTTTGTTAAATTTAAAAATGTTGTAGAGAGATAATTTTGGGATAAGATTAAATCTTGTAGAGAGATAATAGAGGAGCATATATGTTAGAATGTTTCTTCTAATATTGCAACAAAAATGGTATTTTATGGCAAATGAGATGTCAAAATACCTTTAAGCACAGTAGCATTTCTAAAAGGAAGTTGGTCCATCTTATTTTTGTAAGTCTCTCATTATTGTATGATAAAAATCTCCCTCGAGAGCTTTAGGCTAATGCTGTTTAATTTGGATATCATATAATAAATAACTTACCTTTATGACTAAGTAAATAGAAATACCCTTTTAAGTTTCTACATGATGAAAAGCCATAAGTGAATTACTTTTGGGTATTTTGTTCAATTTATTATTTTTATATTCCAAATCTAACTAAATTAAGCTTGATCCAAAAGTAAAAAAATATATTTTTATTGACTATGATTTATGTAGAAAAGGAATTTGTTATATCTAGAGATGTGGAGCTTGATGAAGTGTCTTTTTATTATTTTGAGAAAAAATCAATTGAAGAGGCCATTCTTGATGATGATCAAGAGGATTTTCTAGTGCATCCACAAAATAACATGTTCAAACAATAATTCAGATGATGGTAAATAACAAGTTTGAAGGAGATCTACAAGGGAGAAGGGACAACTAAGTTATTATGAGGTGCAACTCAATCAATGCACTATCACATCATGCTTCCATTGGAGCAGTAGATGAAGAACTAGTAAGCGATAAGGAAACTAAAGATTTTCCATGTTGGGAATTAGCTATATAAGAAGAAATTGAAACTTTAAACAAAAACTAGACATGGGAGTTAGTTTCAAAATCAGAAAATTTTAAGCCTATTCCCAATAAATAGATTTATCATTTAAATGGAAAATCAGATGGGACTACTGATAAATGCAAAGTCAAACATGTTGCTCAAAGCTTTTCTTAAAGCTATGGGTTAGATTATGAGGAGACATTCAGTCTAGTTGCAAAAATAGTAATATTATTATCCATTTTTCTCTTTCAACTTTTAAGAATTGAAAATTATGGCAACTTGATATAAATAATGCATTTCTTATGGAGAGTTGGATCGTGGAGTATTCATGGAGCAACCTAAAATTTATGTTTTAAAGCAATATCCCCATCGTGTTAGCCAATTGAAGAAGGCGTTATATAGTACCAACAAAGAACCATGCGTTTGGTATGATAAAGTTATTTAATATTTTATTTTATATGGATTCAAAGTTTTTAAGGTAGATTCTAGTTTGTTTATTAAATTTGAATCAAATATGCATTTACTGATTCTATTGTACGTAAACGATATGACAATTATTGGAGATAATGAAGTTGAGATTTCTATGCCGAAAAATGAACTATTAATTCATTTTGAATGAAAAATTAGAGGGAGGCTGGCAATTTCCTAGGTCAAGAAATTGAAAAATCAAATCAAGGCTATTTCATTTCTCAAAGAAATATGCAAAGAGCTCTTACAGCCTTTTAACAAAGGGGAGTCAAAAGGAAAAACTACTCTTGTGGAGCCACATCTTAAACTAATGAAAGATGAAGGAAAGTTGTTAAAGGATGTTGGAAAATTCATACATCTTGTTAGTAGTTTAATTTATTTAACTATTATAAGACTTGAGATTGCATATATCGTGGGTGTCATTTCCAAATTTATTTTAAATCCAAAAACTTCTCATTTAGATGTTGTCAAGAGAATTTTACATTATGTTAAGGGAACTACTAATTATAGTCTCATGTATAAACAAGAAAAAAAAATTTTGTTGAAAGGTTATACTGACACAAATTGGACAGGTAATGTAGATGATCATCGATTAACCTCATAAGATTGTTTTTAGTGCTGGTTTTGCTACTCTTTCATGGTGTAATAAGAAGCAATCAATTGTTGCTCTGCCTAGCATTGAATTTGAATATATTTCAGCAATAAAGGCTGTGTAAGAATGCATTTGGCTGAAGGGTATGATAGGAAATACTTTTAGTATGATTAACTATGGTATACAAATTCAATGTGATAATGAGAGTGTTGTTAGACTTGCTTCAAATTCAATTTTTCATGTGCTAACAAACACATCGAATTTCGCTACCACTAAATGGGAGAGAAGATGTTGGATGGAGAAACTAAGTTGAGAGAATTTTCACAACTGATCAAATTACTGGCATATTTACAAAAGCTTTAGAAAAGTCTAAGTTTGAATGTTTTATACTAGCTCTTGAAGTTACTGATCGCAAGCATGCACTAAGGGTGGATATAATAATTTAGTTCATCTTACTGTTATCTACCAAGTTAAATTTCGGGTTTGTGGGGATAGATTTAGTCAAATAATGAAGTGCAAATAAAAGAGAACATTGCTCTAATTTAGTAGGATTTTATTTGACCTGATTTGTAGGATTTGAGTTTTATGGTAATATCAGTTTTTTTTTTAGTTTTCAAATTCAATCACCTACTATAATGTTTTTATATATGTTTCAATGATATTTTCATAATTTATTCTGCAGTTTTCCTTCTCTGTTTTTTTAAGGTTTCTGTCTTTTGTTTTAATGACGATGGAAATCTGCTTGAAGACTTCAATATCATAGCATGTAAATGCCAATCAAAGCTGTCAGCAGCTGTATAGAACATAAAGATTAAAAAACAAATTAAGTTGCTAGTTCTAATGAAGTCATGACAAATAAACTAGAAAATGAGGAGTTCATATTCCTCCCCTCACAAGTCGAATGAAGAGAGAAATATAACTTTATTACAACATGCAAAGGATGGAGTATAGCGTCAAATTTATTTCCTAACACTTGCACACTATGTAATTAAGTGAATACATTCTCATACTGCCTGGCGCAAGCATAAGATTACTATAATGGGAGTAACTCTTAGCCCAAAGGAGAGAAGGGGTGATACAAGGGAGATGGACAACAACATGAGCATTGTACTACTACTATATGAGAAATAGTAGTTAATGAAAGTGCGTAAAATATATATGGTTGTATAGGATTCGGACCAAAAGCTTTCGATTCCCCATCCATGGATGTCTGGCTCCTCCATGGCATTACTCTCGGCTTGGAAACAAGGCATCTAGCCTGATGAGATCGCAGATGGGAAGACTACCCATTTCGCGGAAATGGGAGAGAGAGCATTTCCCAAACTGCCGTTGTAAACGAGCACAAGCTTCAGTACAAAGTTGAAAGCTGCCACCATAGTCTCGGAACAGAGAAGTGAACGCATATTCAACAGATTAGTATGGCTGAGACTTGAGAGAGAAAGAGGGAGAGACAAATAGACACAAGCATGCATATATAGATATATGCATACGCTTAGGCACGAGCTTACCGGAGAAAAAGGTTCAAATGAACGAGAATGCCGGTGTAGTTCACCAGAGGCACACAAATGGTAAGCTTTATACTTTTGAAGAAGAATCAACGTGTGATACTGAAGTCGGTAACTTACTGTGGACCTGTCACTTTTAACAGCCACCATTGTTAAATAAAAATATTTTTCATCTTTAATTTTTTATTGTTTACAATCTGATAATTTCCATTGATACAGCAAAGTTATGAGAAATTAATTAGTTGAATTTTTATTTTATTTGGTTTCATTGTGTTTTTATAATTTATAACAATTAATTTTAGTTTTTATTTTATTATAACTTCAACTAATTAAGATTTTAAGAAATTTCAAATTTGAGAACCAAATCAATTTTTATGATTGTTTAAAAAAATATAAAGAAAATTACAATAAAAATCGAAATGGAACCAATAAGGTCATAATCTTTATATTCCCGCATGCCGGTTTCTTCCTTTAGTATACAGTACGTGGCACGTTTTCACAGGCAAGAAAAAAGCAACAGTGAAGAGGGCAAAGGCATAGATGGCCTTTGGTTTTGCCCCCAACCTAAAAAAGAGAGAGGGTCTTTACTCTTTACACTACAGTGTTTGTTTTGGTTATGTAAAAGAGTAGTTCTTTTGTTTTTGTACGGCCTTTTTCTTTGACATATGTAAAAGAGAAGGCACGTGGGTAGAGCATGATTGTCTCCTCATTTAAAAATTATTATTATTATTATTATCTAAATACACACTAATTTAATTTTTAAAATTGTATAAATAAATTATTTAATGAAATTAAAACTTTTTATCTTTCTTTGTCCATCTATGTAACGTAACTAGCGTGCTCTTCAATCATAGGAAATGTAGGGTATTTCTCAATAGGACAGGTAACTATGTACATGTTATTTTCTGGTCGGAGGACCACCGTGGTGGTCATGTTGCTTAAGCTTTACTACTGATCTATTCCTTTCATTACAATTCACGATTAAGAAAATAAAGGTATTGGGTACATTTCAATATAAGAGAGAAAAAAAAAGGTATTGATGGGGAATATTGGCTTTTTATTAAGAATTTTCTTCATAAACTAAATTATGAGTTGAGACTACAATCATGAACAAATTTATCTCACATTATATAATAAACAATGAACTGGTTGATCAGTTATATTATATAATATTTATTTTTTTATATCATGATTAGTTCTATTCCTTTTTTTTTTTCAAAATTAGACAAAAAGCATGATTTATGTCTTTAGTTTTAATTTCTCTTAATTTTCATAACTTATACAAAACATAATGATTTATTTTTGTATTCTATGTTCTTTTTTTTGTCACAATATGATTTATCATTGATTATATGTATTATTTAATTATTTAATATTTATTACTAATAAGAATAATAATTTATATATTTTAATTATTCAATTTATGTTAATTGTTAGAAATAATTTAAAATATAAAATTATTTTGAAAAGTAAAATATTTTATAATTTTATAATTTATTAAAATGTGTCTTAAATTTTAAATATCTTTAAATTACATAAATTTCTAAAATTTTTAATAGTTATTTATGAAATATTTAATTATACAATAATGTTAAATTTAATTATATACTTATACATTAATATTAATTCATAAATTACAACTTGTTTAATTATTTGTTTTAATAAAATTAATAAAAAATTGACAAAAATAAAATGTAAAAAGAAAAATACAAAAATCACAAATGCGAAAAAAAGGTTCTTAATAATTAGGTCGGCAGTCCTGATCTACAGAGCTGTTAACCACACAAAATCACGTACACGTGTAGAGATAAACACAGTACCGCCTCGCACGCCCCCTTCACAACCGGAGGTGGTTAGTGGGACCGGAAAGTGACCATTTCGTCGGATAAAACCTCGCGTGGAAGACAATCAAAAGGTGGGGCCCTTTACAATCTTGTTCTGTTCCTGCCTTTTATTTTTTTTCACTTTTATATATTATTAGGTCGGTTTTATTATTTTTTGAAAATATTTTTTCTAACAAAAAAAAAAGAAATTGTTTAAAAGTGGAACACGCGTTCATCTTGATGTGGGTGGGCTGGAGTTTTAAAACCGTATTGTCTTTTTTTTTTTTTGGAGTTTTGACAGTAACGAACTGTCTTTTACAGTATCGATTAATATTAATATTAATATTAAAAAAATATGAAATAATCACTAAATTTTTTATAAAATTTATAAAATAATTCTTTAACATATTACATTATTAATAGGTAAAATATTATTTTAATTATTTTATTATTAATTATTTTATAAATTAGTACATATTAATTATATTAAATATTATTCTATTCTATTTTATTTATATAAAATTTATAATTTAAAATGTCTCTTTA
>JAOXYD010001824.1:0-15664 GCA_028565735.1 Pinacopodium congolense | reverse complement strand
AGTTTTCCAATTGAATTAGGTTGCTAGTTTTGAGTTTGCAAAAAGTTTTAATACCCAATTCACCCCCCTCTTGGGTGACATAGGACTTACAATGATTAAGCATGTTTTGTTATCATCAAAACCAAGATTGGAACCTCCCTTGGTTCAACAATGATATTCGATCTATTAGTGGTAAGATATAATGTCCTTATTCAACTTAGTATTTACACTCATAAGGAGTTCCTAATGGCTTTGTCCGATCTATACCAAACTTTTTTAGTAACTCTTTAGTATATTTGGCTTGACTAATGAAAATATCGATTCTCATTTACGTAATTACTATCCAAGAAAGAAATTAAACTCTCCTATCATACCCACCGTAAACTCTTGACTCATACACGTTGAAAAATCCTTACACAATCTCTCATTTGTAGCTCTAAAAATAATGTCATCAACATTAGACAATCAAAATATTATCATTTTATTTCTTATAAAGAGGACTATATCTTCCTTCCTTTTGAAAAACCATTTTATAAAAATAATACACCCAAAGTTTTATACCAAGCTCTAACAACTTATTCTAAACCATATAAAGCTTTCAAAAGCTTATAAAAATGTTTTGGTACATTATGATTCTCAATATTAGATGGTTTCTTTACATAAACTTCCTCTTAAATGAAATCATTAAAGAAAGCACTCTTCAAATCCATTTAATAATGCTTAAAGCCTATGTAAGATGCAAAAGTCAAAAGTAACCTAATCGCCTCCAATCTAACTATGAGAGTAAAAGTCTCCTTATAAATTGTAACACTTATCTACCAATCTAGCCTTACTTCTTACTATGATTCCTAATTAATCAATATTATTTCCAAATACCCATTTAGTACTAATGATTTTGATGATCATTAAGCCCAGGTACTAATGTCCAAACCTTATTCCTTTCAAATTGATTAAACTCTTCATTCATAGTCAAAACTTAACTTTCATCATTAAGAACTTCATCTACAATTTTAGGCTTTTATATTAGGGATAAAACTGATATAGGATAAGTATCTAAATGAGGATCTAGTTACCACACCTCTTTTAACGTAACCTAAAATTTGGTTTGGAGGTGGTCTTTCTTAAACCTCTATTCTCTAGGTACCTTAAAATAACTAGCTTTTAGCTTTTCCTCATTCAAAAGTTCCTAAGGGATCTTATCCATATAAGGTCTTATGTAAACCTTTTGGGATATATGACATGCATATACTGTAGCTTCTGCCTAAAAATATTTAGGAAGGCTATATTTATACAATATTGTCTTAGCCATCTCTTATAAGATTCTATTTTTCCTCTCAACAACTCCATTTTATTGAGGGATCCTAAAAGTTGAAAAGTTATAAAAATTGTCCATTTTCCAACAATATAACTCCAACATCTAATTCTCAAATTTCCTACTGTAATTACTTCTAATAGATGCAATCATATAACCTTTCTCTAGTTGCGCTCTTTTAGAATTTAATAAAAGACCTAAAACATTTATCCTTACTAGTAAGAAATATCACTTATGTAAACCTACAAAAATCATTAACTATCATATAAATATATAACTTTCCACCTAAACAGACAACTTTAAATAGGCCAAATAAATCAATATACAAGAGTTTTAAACGTTTAAATATAATTACCACATTTTTCTTCTTAAAAGAGCCCTTGTTTAGCTTTCCTATCACATACCTTGTCCGTTTCAAATTTTATTTGTGGTAGCCCATTTACTAACTCCTTGTTACTTAAGTTGAAAATGTATTCCATGCTGATTGACCTAATCTTATACATCACATCCAAAAATCTTCATTCATAGGTATAAAAACACTTGACATCATAGTTAAAGAGATCATTTAAACCAATGGTATAAATATTCGCTTCCTTCTTTTTAATAAAAACCATACTATTATCTACAATCTTAGAAACTATGCAAGATTTCCTTTTAAAAAAACTTTGAAATCCTTATCATAAAGTTGGATAACACTTAACAAATTATGTTTTAAAATATCTACTAAAAGTACATTATCAATAGTTATATTTTTCTTATCAACTTTGTCAATGCCAATTCCTTACCCTTAATATTATCTTCAAAAGTCACATATCCTCTATCCTTATTCTTTAATGATATGAATTGAGAACCATCTCCCTTTATATGCTTAAAATATATATACCATTTCCTACTATTGAATTCCTATAAAAACAAACAAATTTATTTCACTTTAAGTACCTACATTAATATGGATCATTAGACGTTAGATACCTTGTGTTCTATAAAACCTTGATTTTTTATCCAAAAAAATTATTCAACATGACAAATATTCCACAATAATAATAAATATATGAAACATCATAAAGATACAAATGTTTTATAAAGTTGTTCCTATATGCATTTTTAGGTGTATCATTCCTAAATGTCATACTTTGGTAAGTTTTTAGCCTAGAATATGAATGAGACAAGTTCTATGGCCTATAATGAGCATAGGGCACATTCTTAGATTGAAAATACACTTAGGGTGCATGAACATATGCTGGTCGAATTTGCATCATTACTGGTCTATATGCATTATTTTGGAATTTTTCATTTGTAAAGAAGTTAAGCATATTTTGGTAGCATACATATTTACTGTAGACATAGGCCTTGATTAGTACGTAAAAGCATGATTGTTCTTCCTAAGTATAGATATGGATGTGTCATTGTTAAAGATGACCTAGGAGTATACTCTTTATCTAGGTTCTTTCCTTTCACAAAAGTAATCTTGGCATTAAGAGTTCCATTTCTTTGAGTGAAACCTAAGTCATGCCAATAATTTAAAACTTTTTGAGCTCTAAGCATGATATTCAAATTCTCCTTATCCTTAGTGAATTCTTCTAAAGATTCCTTTAAGAAATTCACCTTATTCTTTAATAAACTATTTTCATGCATAACCTTCTTCCTGTCATCATTAATAACCACACTCTTAGTTTTTAAATCATTCAAATCCTTCTTTAATCTATATTTTTAGTTCCTCTACCAACTTCATGCATTCCTTATATTTGGAAGATAACTGCTTCCTTTTCAAATTCACATCTTTTAAACATTTAACTAAATTATTATAACTCAATTCATTTTCAACATCATCATTTTCATCATAATATGAGTGTAAAGTAAAGGGTACCTCTTCTTTCAATGCCATAAGGCAAAAGTGTGCGTCTTCTTTTTTAAATTTCTGACTTTTTGATTAACTTAATGTTTCCCACATCATGGCCTTTAAAGCTTTTCTCTTCTTCCTCTCCTTTTTCTCCTTCTTTTCCTCCTTGCTACTTCTTTCTTCCTTCACACTCTGCTTGGAAAGTAGGCATTAGTTTCTTAAATGGTTAGAATTTCTACATTTAAAATAACAATATTAGTATATGACTTTCTTTTAAAATTATTTTTACTTTGGTCTCTTCTTTTATAGTAGGCTTTCTTTTCCAATAACTTTTTGAACTTCCTTGTAAGGAGGATAATGCCATCTTTACTATCATTCGAAGTTGGCTACTTACCACTTTAATCCTCATTTATGTCCTTGAGTGCCAAGTTCTTCTTTTTTGTTTCTTCTTCCTCATCTTTAGTTTTCTTAAGCCTTATCCTCAAGTGAGACAATCAAAATTTTCAATGGTAGCATATTAAGATCTTTTGCCTTTTGGATTGCAATCATCTTTGCCTCCTATTCTTTGAGTAAGGATCTAAGAAATTTTCTAACAAACTTAGCACTAGAATAAGATTTTCCAAGAACTTCAATTCATTAATGATGCCAATGAATCTAGTATACATGTTTTAAATACTCTCATCATGATGTTTAGAAAATAATTCATATTGATGAGAAATAATTAAAGTGTTAAGTGCATAATTTGATGTATTTTCATTGTTATTTGAAGTGCATTTACCCCTCTTCTAGTCCTTAAATGTTTAATTTATGTTTGTACATTTGTAATTTGCAAGATGATGTAAATGATTGAGGAAATGTGCAAAAAGATTCAAGGAAGAAACCATTTCAAGAGTTAAACGCTGGTTGATCTTTAACAACCATTAATATCCCTTAAACCTGCATTAAAGTATTTGTTTTTAGGAGATGAATGATGGGTATAAATAGCACCGTTGATAACTAATGGTGTTATGCTATGAGTTTAACAAAGCTTTAAAGAAAGTTTAATGAAGAAACACGTTCACTAAATCACAACATATGAAGAAGGCAAGTGTACCTATCATCGTATTGCGAATGTAATATAATTCGATGAATCTAGGGTCAATCCATGAGGACGATTATTATCGATGGATTCCTATCTAAATTATATAACTTATCAAAATGGTGGATTAATTGATTATTGAAAAAGAAAACAAATAAACAAATTAATTAAATGCATAAGAAACTTGTAAAGATTAACAATCAAGAATTAAGGTAGGATTTAGGTAATTATGTCTTTCAGGATGCAATGAATACTTATATTCTTATTTTAACTCGAATTCCATTATTTATTAGACTGTAGACTCCTTAATTTAAATTGCACGCTCTCTCAAGTTATACAACCTTATTTAATTCAATCTCAATCTAATGATTGAATGCGTTATTTGGTTTTATGAAATTTATTGTTTCAGTTAAGCTTACACCTAATCAGGATAGCTTATGTAAGCCTATCCTTAGGTCCCCATATAAGATAATTTGTTAACAAAATGATTTAATACATATAATTGATCTTTTAATCTAATGATATTCAAATCAAGACTTTGAAAACAATGTTTACATTTGTATACTAATTTAATTCAAAGTTCATAAGTATCCATTAACAAACCTAATTCAAAATTTAGAACTCAAAATCTAATATAAGAATAATAATAAATACTACATTTGACAGTTTGTAAAAACCCAAATCCTAAGAGAAAATTAGTTCCTACACATTGAAATAATCTTATAAATAAACACAAGAAAGAATGAATTAAGAAATCCATGGTAAAGTTGTCTTGAATCCTTAAATCTTTGATACTTGATGTATGAAATCCAATCCTTGAGCTTTAATTTGATGTGTTTTTATCCATTGTTCTTATTTAAAATTGATTGAAAGCCTTTTGGAAGAAGAGCTTATAACTTGTCCTCTTTGAAGTGGTGGCTTAATTATACTTGGTTTAGGCTTAGAAGACCTAAAAAATCACAAAACTAGGGAAAAAGGCATAATTACTGAGAATCCCCATGGTTTGGGCTAAGACTATAGCCTAACCCATGGAATTCTCTGCCCATTAACCACAATTTAGGCTAGGGCATGGCCTCTTGTTGGAATTTTCATCTTCTACTTTCAGTTAGTCTTTTCGACATATCCTCTTCTCTACTTGTCCTTTAGTCATGAAATTTGATATGGAGCTTCCTCACATGATGTTCTTGCACTCCACATAACCCCATATTAATCTAAACTCTAGAAGTACATTTAATCTCTCACCAAACTCACGTGTATCAAAACTAGTGCTTGTTTGAACTTTTCTTATTCTTCTCTTGATGCATCCTTTATAGCTTGTCATATGGCTTTAAAATTTGGTGTGAAGCTCCCTCACTTTGAATATAAAATTAACTCCACACCGTTTACAATCCCAAAATTAAGTAAATTGTTCTCCAAAGCCCTATGAAAAGTGATAAAACACCAAAATCATATTAGTAGCATCTCATTCAAGGATTTTTATCTAAAATTACATGAAAATCACATAAAATTACATTAAAAAAATTATCATAATAAGCACTAAATCATGCCTAAAATATGTATGTTTTGATCCCTATCAAATTCCCCCATACTTAATCTATTGTTTGTCATCAAGTAACGACTAAATATCCACTTAAACAAAATCCATCAAGAGTCAAAATTTATTTGAGTACAAACAAATTTCAAACAATGTTTTTGATTTAGATTGAAAATCGTAATTCCATTATGATAAAAACTTGGGTAACACACATAACACACTATTAGTAATTAGGAGAGCTTCAATGCACAATATGAAACATCTACAAAGCTTCATATATATCATTATGTAAACTTGATCAAAGAAATTACTAATGCTAAAGTACAACTTACTCTTTTTAATTTTCAAGCAATTTCTAGGGATTTACCTTGTCTTTTAATGCAAGGGAAAACATTTTATCGTGAATGTCCCCCAGTTACTCAACTCAATTTTCCTTTTTAACTTGTTTGTAATGTTATATAGACTTTTAATGCGAAGGTAAACATTTTATCGTAAGCACCCACAGTTACTCAACTAGTTCATAATTGCAAATAATTACTAGCTCCAATCATACACTTCAACCTTTTTATTGATATGAAGTTAATAGAGTAAGTTTTTTCTCATTCATTTTACACAAAATTATACATTTTATTTATTAAAACATATCTTATTCTAAATTCACACAATAGTCCAAATGCAATCACATTCGAAATTTAACATTGAACATTAAAGGTGCCTAACATCTCAAGCAAAACATATAAAACAAAAGAAGAAAAAAAAATTTTAGGTTAAAATCAATCAATAATTGTTCAATGCTCCCTTCATAAAAAACATTAATGAAATTAAATCACTTTAATCAATAATCAACTCTTAATCTCAATCATTCATCATGGTTATTTAAGTCATTACTCTCGAAATTATAACAATTTAAGTGTGATAAATAGATGATAAATCCTAACATATTTAAATCCTTCCCTCTAAAAGACACATACACACACTTAAACCAAATTATCCTTCATTGAGAGGACTAAAAACAAATAGATCACATAAAGGTAAGAGAGGAAGGAAGAACAAATCTCCCTTGAGTATTGAAGTCTCTAAGCATGACTAAAATGATTTTAGAGCTGCATCCATATGTTTGAAGGAGTATGATCTAAGGTTTATGATTGAAACTTGAAGAATAAAAATAAAAATGTAAACTTTTTCAAGAGATTAGATCACGATAAGGCTATAAACAATACAGAAAAAGATCAATAAAAAAATAAAGAGAAAAATCTAAGTCCTACAAATCAACTAACTAAGAGAAACTGGAATTTAAAGGAAAATAAACAGGAAACATAAATAACAACAAAAAAGTAAAATAAACTGAACCACTCGATGTTAAAGGATCAAATAAAGCTGTAAATAGTGATGGCGGCAGTGGTGGTGGAGGATAAAACTACTGCCACCATGCTTGTTATTGTTCCCATCTTTTTTATTGAATCCTTCTATCCTCTTCCTATCATGCTTGTTGCTATTACTAAAATTCCACATATTTGTAGTTATTCATTTCTTGATATGTTCTTACCTCCACACATAATTCCTCCATTTAAGGTTAGATCTAATCAAACTAAGGAGCCATTAATAATTCATTTAAGGCAGATGGCCCGGTATCTTCCTTATCATCTTTCTTCTTGTCATAGCTTCCAATTCTTCATTAGTGTTAGGCTCATGAGTAGTTGACCGAGATTTCTTGAGTTGCAGTTTCCTATGAAGTTTAATGGATATTCACATTCTAATCCATGTGATAGCATCTAAGAGCTCTATTTTAATCATTGTTCTCAAGCCCAAGTTGCTTAAGTTGAGCCCTAGGTTAATGGTAAGTCTGGTGACATAAGATGAGCTACCAAGCGATCCTTTAAGCCTCTTACTTTGATTGCTAAAGTGTACAACCAAGGCACCCACAGTGTTGGAGGTATGTCGATGATACGTATGCCATAGCTGCTGTAAGTCATGTAAGGTAATGACACCTAAGCTCTCATGATGGCCCCTAATGATGTCTATGATCAACCAATAAAGTATTCTAAACGTTAGAGACCAAATCTTAGAACTTTTAGTAACACTAGGTTAAAGGTGGCCATTGCCAATTTTCCTTTAAAACTGAATAGCCCGCCTTGAAGTTAGGAAATCTAATTGATAATGGTTCTTCTTTAATAAATCCATAAGACTAATTGTTGGCATCCACAAAGCTCCATTAAATTCCCAACATGTCATGGAAAAATGTTGCCCACATAACTCAAAATTTTATCACATTCTCGGACTCCATTCATATTAATGCTTTGTTAAACTCAAAGGTTGTCAAGAATTCATAAAAAAAGATTATGGTACGTTGAGTCCTTGATCCCCATAATCGTATCCCATCCCACTCATTGTAAGTATTAATGAATATTAACAGCTAGACCCAATTGCTCCAAATCCTCAAAAACCAAGTAGTAAGTATGTTCAATGTGTCTCACCAATAATACATTATATTTGACGAGGAGTTGGAAATTTTGGAATTGAAGAATTATAGTAGCAATCTCAGTGCTCTGGGATGAGGAGACTATATCATGACAAGCCTTCTTCGCTCTTTCCTTTTAAGAAGCCATAATTGTCAAAATAAAATACAAACATAATGAGACTATATACAATTAAGTTTGTAATGGGTTGAAACATGTGACAAGTATCAAATTCAATGGAAAGACATCAAATTCAGATGATAAGAATGACATAAAGATATATAGTAAATAACAAAGCAATCTACTCAACCACATATAATGTAGGATATGATAACTCAATGGATCATAATGGATAACATAACAACCTCATTGACAAATTCCAAATAATTCTTAACATAATTAACACTAATGCCTTCCATTTAACCCTCTCAATGTTCAAAACTAAAGTAGCATCCTCTAAAAACTAATCAATAATAATCTTATGTGATGTTTTTTGCTCGATGTTGTGTCTAAATTGCCAATGATCAATAAAACAACATACCTAAGCTATTAAGATGGTGAAAACACAAAATCATATGAATTGGACATGTAAAATTCGGCCCTTATACAAACCCGTATGCAAACTTACACAATTCAACTAAAAAATGCATAAGTAATGTAAAAATAGACATTATTTCAAGAATAAACACATCAAACCTACCCAATTACACATAAAAATTGATAAAGTATGTTATCTATGCTCTTAAGAATGAACATACCCTAATTCAAGCAAAAAACCCAAATTATAAGTGGAAAGAGAAAGGGATGAAGCATACCTTATGGGAATGATACAAATCTCATAATTTTGATGCACAAAAACAAGCTTGAGAAGGTTGGTTTGATGTTAAATAAAGAGATGAGATGAAGGTGGTTTGAAGGTTTAGAGGAAGAAAGGGATGAAAAATGGGAGGTTGGGAAGGATGGGTGTTAGGGATTAAACGTATAGTCTTTTTGGATGATATTAGATATTAATTTAACCCCAATTCAGTCTTAATTGTTAAATTTATGTCTTATTATGTTTAATTTGCAGGATGGAGCTTGAAAATGAAGATTGGAGCAAAAACTTAAAGAATTCACCTTAATTTTATCCATTAACGGTATCCTAACAGGGTCACGTTAATGGAAGAACATGGTGCCATTTAAAAGTGCATAATTCAAGCATTAATCGCACCCTCTCTGGGTGCTGTTGATGAGAGGCAGGGGGTCATTGATCACCATAGTCAACAATTTCAGCTCCAAATCTCCAAGATGACGACTCTGGCGTGTTTCCAATTAATTATCCTATCTTCTAACACATGGGGGATTCTTCAGAGTCTACATACAACTAAGAAGAACATTGAAACACACATCTAACCTGTAGATTTCATATCTAACTCCTAGATAGAGAAGCTCTTGCTTCTCTTTTACATTTTCTTAAATAGTTTATGCTTTAAACACTTGTAATTTGATTTTTAGAGTGTATTTTGAGTTACTGTTTATTAGAGAACATTGTTGAGACATATATATGAGTTTCTAAACCATCATAAGGGGTTTTTTAACTCAAATTATTACTTATATTCTCTTGTTTTTCAGATTAATCAAAGTTCATGTTCTTATGTGTATATTCTTGAATGTTTTTTTATTTTCTTGCTAGATTTTGTGGATTTTGAAGCTGTGTTGATGTTTAGATCAAATTAAGAATTTCAAGACTTGTCTAGAAGCTTTTTAAACATGTTTTGTAACTTCTAAATTACTTATTTCAGCTTATATTTGTAGATCTATCAAAATATGTGGCTTAAGATGCATGTTTTGCATACTTTGATGATTATGTGTGCTTCATTCTATTTTCTAGCTTCATGTTTGCGTTTTAATGTTTTAGAAGTGTTTGAATGCATGTAATGAGGTCTGATTTTATTTATTGAAGATCTTAAAGTTCTAATTTTGGCTTAAGCAACTAAGATTAAAGTGAAAGATAATCTAGGATCTGAGAAATCTACCTAGGTTGTTGGAAAAAATTAATGAACAACATAAATCAATCAATGAATGACCAAACTTTGATTATTTGTGAGAGTTAAAGATCTGAGATTAAAAGTCAAGAACTCACCTTGTTGACATTAAAGCTCATTGGCTAGATTTAAAGCATAACTAAATTTTAAACTAAGTTTAATAGAGAAAAGACATAAGTCTTAACCATAACTTTATCCTGAATTCGTGAAGGAATTCTAATCTACCTTTGAATTGGTTTTTTTAAGCTTAATTAATTCATTAATCACTTATCCAGAGCTGGATTTCATAAGTTTATAATTTTCAATAATTTTATAAAACATTTTATAATTCAAAATTGCAAAGGTTTGAAACATAACTAGGATAGTTATTAATTTTATCTTTTCATCTTTTAATCAATTAATTTAGAATTTTCTAGATAATTATAATCTAATTAATCTGGTATTTAACGTATAAAGTACCATTTTTTCCCGTGGATTCAACACGTAGAGTCTGAAAATTACTCCAGTTTATTACTTGTTCAATAGGTGCACTTGCCTTTCGTCACGTTGGTTTTCACTTAATATCATTTTGGTTTTCAAAGTAAAATCGGTTTAGAGAACTCTCATTTTTAATCAATTCAACCAATGAACAGCAATGGGTATTTAAAACACCCAACCGGGTAACCTTACGGTTTGGGCTGCATGGCCTAACCCTTGAGTTTTGCTACCTAGGGGCCACAGTTTGGGCCATGTTTATGACCTAAACCATGGTTTTTTTTTTAATTCATGTCAGTTTAACTGAAATAACCCTAAAACATTAGAGGAAAAGCAATGATAAACACTATGAATTAAGCAAATACTTAAAAGAAAACAAGGTAATGAAGTAGTTTAAGAGCTTAAAGCAACTAATTAATAAAAGAACCATCTAAAGGCAATTAAAATTAAACAAGAAATAAAAAATAAATAGTGGGTTACCTCCCACAAAGTTCTTGTTTAACATCGTAAACTCGATGGCCCTTTTATTTATCAATCGTTTTTAAGTCTTTTTTTTTTCTGAATCCTCTTTTTTTTTTCAAGGAGCTCTTCATCTATCGTGCATTGTCTCGTCTCCATTCATCTAGCTCTTGTAATTTAAGAGTTGGTGTTATTAGACTTCCACAATGGTTGAGGTTTATCACCATGTCTAAGTCAAACTCTAATTATTCACTATTTGATTTCTCATGTAAATAGCTCAAAGTTATACTAAGCACCTTATCCTTAGATTTCAAGATGAGAAAATTGTTTTTGATATGCTTAGAGATTTAAAGCATCCTTCAAATTTTGACTAATGCATTTTTTTTTGGTAATAGCCTTCGTAAGTCTTTAGACTTAAATCATGAGGAGGTTAATGAAGTTCTAAGGAAGCTACAAGTTAGGAAAGCTAACTGACAAGCTTATGCATAAAACATTGATAGATTAAACATCATTAGTGATAAAGAGAAGCTCATAATTCAACCAAAGGAACATGCAGTAACACTTATTGAATTTAAGCATGATCATTATTCCAAGTGAGGAAAATTATGGAGTTCTTAGGAACAACTGAAAATATTGATTTCATTGGTATTAGTTGTTAAGATCAGAGGCTAAGAAATGCAATTTCATAATTTTTACCATGGTCTCATGTCAGGGGTATGAATCTGAGGTAATTATGGCGATAAGAATCCACTTCGAGGTGTTAAAATATTTAATAATAAGCTTGCCCATCACAATGAAGCAAATGAGAGGGAAATATTAAATGATGGACCCTAAAAGAGAATTAGAGGACCTCGGTCTAGCTAAATAGCCATAAAGAAGAGCTTGTTAGAAGGCAACCTAACCGTAAACGTAAGATTTATTATGCTTTTAGTGTGCTTTCCTTAATTTGGTGTGCTCTTTTATTGTTTCCATTTTTATGCTATTTGATGTCCTTTGATCATATCTACTATAGTGGAGAATGGTTTTTGATTATCTTGTCTCTAGTGCTTAGATCTTCTTTTTTGTGGATTTTCAATTACTGACACAAGTCATTTATGCATTTTAATGGAGTGATATTTAGACTATATCATAATATAGGTTTATTCCTTTCCTATCTATCTTCTTTTATATTTTATTTTCCTTATGAACATTGAGGAAAATGCTTAATTTAAATGTAGGGCAAGGATAGTATGTTATCACACTTGTGTATAGTGTCCTATAGCTTATCATTTTATCATTTTTCTTGCAATAGTATATAATTTATGGATTTTTTAAATTTTGATGCATATCATTGAACAATTTTCCTTTTGTTTTTGATTATTTTTACAATTTGAGATATATATGGTTAATTACGAATGTTGATAACTAAATATTTTTAAAATATTTTATGTTTTGGATAATAAATCCCTATGATTAGTATGATTTTTGTGTGTTTAAAATGCATATTCCTAAGTAATTTGTGACTTCTTTTAAATATGTTCATCATGTTGTTTAAGTTAAAATCCGAAAACATGCACAAAAGAAGAAAAAGAAAACAAATGTGTGAGTAAAGTGAGTAATTTTTATTCACTCGATTGGCTTTAAACCTATGAAAAGGTTGAAATTAAGGAATGATGTTAGTAACAAGTTAATGTGATGTGACTTAATTGAGTAACTGGGGGAGTTAATGATAAAGTGTTCACTTTCAAATTAAAATGCTAAGTGAATTTTCAATCAAGCCTTTAAAAGTTCACATATTTTGATGTTTATAAATAAAAGATGTGGATTTGTTTAAAAGTTTATGCATTTAACTTTTGACTATTGATTTTACATATAAAATTGACTTTTATGAATTATATTGAAGATTGAAGAAGCATGACGTGTTTTAAATTCATTTGTGATTTGATATGATTAATTGGTTATCAAACATCTTAATGGTTCATTTTGGTTGAATGATTAAGGAAGTCTTTTCAATGGTTATATTTGATGAGTTTGAATCATTTTTCCTATGCTTATATTCTATTTTGAGATATACGACGAATGATTTGCTTGAGGACAAGTAAACACTTTAGTGCTAAGGAGTTGTTAGGTGCATAATTTGATGTGTTTTCAGTGTTATTTGATGTGCATTTACCTCTATTTTAGTCATTAAATGTTCAATTTATATTTGCATCTGTGTAGTTTGTATGTTAATATAAATGATTGAGGAAATGTGTAAAAGGATTCAAGGAAGAAGTTATTTCAAGAGTTAAACGGTAGTTAAACCTTACTGTTAATCCCTCTCAAACCCATGTTGAAGTACTTATTCCCAAAAGATGAATGATGGGCATAAATGGCGTCATTGATAACTGACTTTAATTATTGTTGAACTACATAGACACGATTTACCAGCTAGATCTTTAAGATTTTTCAATCAAATTGCACACCACTTGCACCAAGTTATAGCAGACATCCCCCTATATATAGAAGCAGCCTCAAAGATTAAGAAAAAAATTTTAAGTAGAAATGCGATAGTTTTTAGAGCGTTTTTTATTCTCTCTCTCTACCTTAGGATTTTAGTTGTTCTTTCATTTCAATCTTTTGTTTTAGGAGATTTCAAGTTATTTTTAGATTCTATAAGAGTTAAATTTGTGATTTAGAGTTGTATTCCAATTTAGAGCTTAAATTGGTGCTTTCTAAACTCTTTATTTCATTATATCTTTCTCTTTTATTCATATAATCAAAGATATCATGCTTAAGATGTTCATCTTATATTCTTTGACTAATATTTGTGGCTAATTCATTTTTTTGGCTAAGCTAAAGCTATTAGATGTTTTGATTGATTTGTTAAACATGTTTATAAGCTGATTTTTGTTTATTTGAGTACTTACTCCTTTGTTTTAAGTTGGCTACTTAAGGTAAAACCATTAGATAACCTAGGATCTGAGAAATCTACCTTGGTTATTGGAATAATCGATAAATAAAGTGAATTAAAACAGTGTATGACCAAAATCTGATTAATCATGAGAGTTTTAATGTATAAATAAAGGATTTTTAGATCAACCTTCTTAATCTTTATGCCTATTACTTAAGTATATGAGTAAACCAAATTACAAGATAGGAACAATAGAGATAAGGCACTGACGTAACCATAACTTTGTTTTAATTTTGTGAAGATTCTCTAGATCAAGCGTGATAAACCTTAAAAACTCAATTGAATCATTAAAAACCCGAACTTTAGAGATTCATTCACATTTGATAATCTTTAAAAGCAATCTTGATCTCCTTTATATAATTTGTATCTTTAGTTTAATTTAATTGCCTTTTAATCTTAAAATCAATCAATTGGATCCCTCTAGATAGTTGTAATATAAATTGGATCCAAGACCAAGAGCTTTTTTAAAATTTTCTATCTTAAAGGGACTTCTTTTACTTCCATTCTTATTTATATGGGCGATTTTTTCATTACCATCAATAATGATGTGTGCTTTTACTCTAAAACAATATTTAGAAGTTTGATTTTATATTAAAGATTCTGGTACCATCAAATGCTTTCTTGGGCTTGAACTTGCTTGTTCATTTGAAGGAATTATTCTATTATAGTAGAGATACATGCTAGACATCTTATAAGAAGTAGGTATACTTGTTTCCAAACTATATCACCTTTCGATTGAATAAGACCACGAGTTAGCTCTTAATGATAACCGCTTACTTGATGATCCTAATCCCTATAAACGTCTAGTTAGGTGCTTGCTATAATTGATAATTACCAGACTTAATATTTGTTACTTATTACATATCTTATCTTAGTTTATGAATCAACCTTGCTAAGGGCATTGGCATGCATCCTTACAGATTTTACGGTACTATAAATTGGCACTAAGATATTTTCTTGCTTTCATCTAGTGATCTTTCCCTTATAACTTTTTTACAACTTTAATTAGGCTAGTTGTCTCCTCACTTACCATTTACTCAGTTAATTCTTCATTTTTCTTAGCCAATCTCCCATCTCTTAGAAAAGCAAGAAATAAATCACCATCTCCTGCTCTTCTGTGAAGGCAAACTATTGATACATGGCAACTATTACTTGTGAACTCATTTAGTTACATAAATTACTTTTAGATCTAATTGTGTCTCATTCCTCGCCTATTCAACTTTACTATAACCATCAAGCTGTTATATATTGTTAATAATCCTATCTATCATAAGCAGAATAAGCACATTAAAATTAATTGTCATTTTTTTGTGATTATATCCAACATAGTCTTTTTTGTCACTCACCATATTACGCTAACCATCAACTTGCCAATCTTTCAACCAAAACATTTAGTAAACATCATTTTCACTTATTACTTGGAAAGTTGGCCATTTGAAATCTCTATGTTCCATCTTGAAGATCGGTATTGAAAATTATCATGCCAAAATTCTAGAAGCCAAACGACTAAAGAAAATGACATTGTTTTACTCTTTGGACAAAATGTCATTTTACTCTTGATAACAAATAGAATTAT
>JAOXYD010001813.1:0-15664 GCA_028565735.1 Pinacopodium congolense | reverse complement strand
ATTGAAACTTTTTAAAACTTGATCACTTAACTGAAAAAATCTCAAAAACTTGATCACTTAATTGACTATTATCCCTTCTTTTTAAAATTTTGTAAAGAGTTGAATGTAATGCCTAGGAGGTTGCGTGTAATGTAATTATTGTATTTTTAATGGGTTTTGATGACTTGCTATTAAAAGGAAAAAATTTTTGAAATGTAAAATTGTGATGTTTTGACATAGAAAGAAGTCAATCAATTTTTTAAAAATATATAATTTTGATATGAAGTCAAATTATATTATAATCTTTAAGTTACTTGCATAGCATTACTCTTCCAGTTCATTTTTTTAGTTTTTTTTATTGACCTTCCTTTAGGAAGTCAATAGGGGAAGACATTAAATACCTAAAATTTGTTGCTCCTGATGATTGCGTTTTGATTTCTAAAGATCTGGACGGCATTTTTTTTTTTTTTTGGCCGTTCAAAATAATTCGTAATTTGTTGTTCCTTTCTTTTATTATGTTATTAGCACCCTGATTAAATTAACTTAATGAGACCATCAAGTTGTTTAGTTTGTTTACATAGGATATGAGAAAAAAACTCTTTTTTTATATCTTATTTTGTAATTAACAACGAGTAATATGATTATATATTGTTTTTTATCACTTCCAATATTAGAGTGTCAAAAATGCTAATTATTTATACTTATTAGAGTGTCAAAAATACTAGTTAGTTATACTTAATATATATATATATATATAATCCGTGCTTTTTTTACAATTAACAGTTTTTTTTCCAAAAATGGATTAGGGAATGCTAGAAATATTATTAAAAAAAATTGACGTTACTCAAATTGAGAAAATTCTTATTCCAAAACTTGCTATTTTCTATAACGGATTTGTATTCCAACCCTGTCACTTTATGTATACCATGATATTGGGGCATAGAAGCAGATAATATCTTCACCAATTTAACACATCAACTTCAATGCATAAGTTTTTAAGCTATAACGCATGGCACCTATGGAGTCATCGCCACCTATTTAGTTGTGCAATCGAAATTAATAAGTCAAATTTCTTGAGTTGAAAAGAGAAAAAATTCAGGAGGGATAACGAAGCGAATCCCAAAAAGGAAAAAAGAAAAAAAACTCAATTATTCATTATATAGAAAAATAATTTAAAAAACGTACATATATTTCTTTATACAATAATCACTTATAATTGTTTATAAAAGCCACTAAATATTTTTAAAATAAATATATAAATATATCATTTAAAAATAAAAGATTAACAAAGAGATATAATATCAATGTAGAAGATTCAAATTGAAAAAAAAGTATTTTGTCATATAAATAAAAGGTAATTCTTTAAAATAAAATTTTTATATCAATATACTTACATTTCATCAATTCTTTTATTTGATAGGACTATTATTCTTCTAAAAAAAAAATATTTTTGTGAGTTTTGGATGGAGCCTATTAGTTGAGCACTTTCCTATCATCTAGGTGCAACTCTTGCAAACTACACAGTTGCATCGAAGTAAGGTAGGAGAATGATTTAGACTTTTACCGTATTATGTAAAGAGAATAATAAATTTATCAAAAATAATAATAAATTTATCTAATATTATCTTCGTAATAAAAGTGAATTCTTACTCTTAAATCTATTAAAAGCTAAAAAATAGTGGCTTCAACTTAACCATAAAAACTTCAATGATTAGATATTAAACATAATTTTAATTTTAATTTTTCATTTGACTCTAAAAATTTTAACTACGAAATTTTTAATTATATAAATAAAAAAATATCCATTTTTGTTACTTATCTATGATCGTTGCAGAATACATGAAATTGTTGGAAAAGAGAAAGATCATTATCCAACCTAAATTTATTCAAAGGTGAAAACCATAATATAATAACCAACGATGTAAATTTGGAAGGAGAAAATAGCAACGGTATCTCTCTCCCTATTTAAATGCAACAGGGAGGAGGAGGAGACTTATAGTTATTCGGCCATGGTTGGTCTTCTTCTCGTTCTGCTAGATGACGAAATGTCTCCAACTTCCTGGTCTTCTTGTCTGCAATCACAAATTCAAGTATTAATTTTGGTAAGTTTAAGGGGAAATCTATGAGTTTAGGTAACCATGTCGAAGATTTATTATATAAAAAAAGATTGGCAACCTTTTTTTTGTATTAGTCATAACTCATAAGTATTATCATAGATAATATTATTCAAATTATTCTTACATACTTTAAATTATTTATTGATATATAAGGGATAATGTGAACAATATTATAGCCGTGTAGTTGGTCCTTATTTTATAACATGGTAAATATATTTTAGATTTCGTTTGCTCCATACATAAGATGTGATAATTAGTGAGATTAAGCATTAATAGTGCCTTTGCCTATTTTAGATAGTTATGCTAATGTATATTACCATTATAAGTTAATCAAAGAACCAAGACGATAGGCTTTTATAATATATATATATATATATATATATATGCATATATACATACCGGCACTGTGAAGAAGAGGTACGTCTGCTCTTGGAAGATCCCTAGACGCCATGGCCGAGACCAGAAGGAGAATGACTGTTAAGAAAACTCCCCAGAGACGTAGAAGATGCCTTTTTGAAGCCATGTTTCTGTTCAGGTTAGGTTGATAGTCTTTTTGTTAATAGAGCTCTTGCTCGTCACTTAATATATATACACAAACTACTCTACGGATTTTTTAATGCACTCTTTATGGCGTGCAAGGCTTTCTCATCAATGACCAAACAAGACTTGACATGCTCACGTCTGTCATTGTCAAGAACCAAAACTACGATTCGTATATTGAAGTTAATGTTTTGCTTGTTTGGGTTTGGTACGAATTAATGACGAGGTGAATTGTAAATTGTTGGTATTACCCCAAAAAAAAAATCAATCTCTCCTTTAACATTTGGAAATTACTCTATCTAAGCACTCCAAATTATAAATAATATATATATATATATAAATTTACGCATATAAAACATTTAAAGATTCTCAAAATCTCATATAATATACAAAAATTTATTTTCATCTTTATTTCAAATTTGAGTTTTCCACAATTTTATCTAGGATAAAATGCAAATATTTAAATAACTTACCAAAAAATATTTAAAACACATAATCAATGGAATAAACATTAAAAAATCTTAACTGATAAATAATACCAATTTTCATACGAGAAATACTTTTGCATTCTCTTTCTAAAACACACAATAGCCTAGGCATGCTCCTTTTCTAATTTCTATCCTAATATCTCCCCCCAAAAATGGCTTTCTCCCTCGGAATTTTCCGTCTCCCATGTAGCTGAGTCTAAGTTGATGGCTGTATGTCTCTTGTCTAGATCACGTTTCCTTGACTTAAGACCAATTCACAGAGATAATGAACGTGACAGTTTTCTATTGCATACAGACAAATTGTTTCACTCTATCAAACAATGTACTAATAGCCATATAATAGTTTATAATACGTCAGAGATTTACTAAATGACAAGTAATCAATAATTTTTGTTAAATAAAAATTTAGGGTCGTGATTTTTGGTTTTTTAATTATTTTTCTGTTTTTCTTATAAAAAATAAACCTATTTAGTTGATATTTTTAATAAAAAATTAAAAATAAAAACTGTTTAATTGAAATTTGTGATAAAAATAATTTAATAGTGATAATAAAAATGATATAAATTCAAAATCTTAGACCAAAATACTTTATACACTTTAAAAATGCATATTAATTAATTGATTATATCAATATTCAATAAAGAAATTATTTATAAAGTCTGTTTTCTGAATATAAAGAACTACAATTGTTTTATTTCTTTATTTATGTTTCTATTTTTTAGATTTTGTGAAAAATAAAATAAAATATAATAAAACATATTTTCTTCCTTAATTTTTATATTTTAAAAACAAAAAATATAAACAGAAAATATAACCAAAAAAACTATTTATACAAGGTTATATTAACGCAATTTTTATATCTTTTTAATACTTATAACTTAATAATTATTAATACCTCCTAAATCATCATCAACTACCTATTAAAAAAAAAACATAAGGCTTCGAAAAAGCTTTTATTTCTAAGAGTTGCTTTCTTAACTTGTCAACTTCCTCGTTAATAGTCAACTTGTCAATGCCATACGTTATAGTTTAAAAGTCGTTCATTCTTCCATTGAAGTTAACATGTGTTAAAAGTGCTTAATAGAAATGTGACAAATTATTCACATTTTCCTACCAACTCAAATTTGATTTTCAGTTTAGGATTTGAAAATTTTGAAAGTGGGAAAATGTTTGAGACTTATGTGTTAACATAAATATTTATGTACATCGACTGAAATTATCAATACGGATAATAAAATATTGTTGAGAAATAAATGGTAAAAAAGAATAAAAAAGATAAAAATACAGAATTTAAAGATGTTTAGAAACCTTGTGCTTCTTACGTCCCTATGAGTGAAGCGACTTTTTGATTTTGTATTATTTAGCTGAAACCATAAGGTACATTACGTTTTCGTATAAAACTCTAAAAGTTTAGTACAATTACAATAAAACATGTTTTTTTTATCCACGTCATTTGTACGTTGTCTGTACACGTGTATAGACGACTCCTGATGCCGTGAAAATTGTATCACTCCTGCACTCCCAACCTATCTTATCGTATCCCAATAATGAACCGAAAAGACATCTGAGAGGGGCAAGTGTTGGATCAAAGCTCCGCTCCGTTTCATTTCGCTTACACCTCACTCAACTTCATTACACTCTGCTTCAGCATCAACCACTCTTACTAGTATATGATCCATATATAAAACAATCTCTACCTTAGCGAATATATGACTCCCATGAAGATGAATATTCCTTAAAGTCTTCTCTCACACTAAATAGGTTGGACACCTCAATCATGCTTAGCATATGGAAACATTGATCAAATACAAGCAATATTTGAACTTATCAACTGTAACCAATTTTGTCAACATGTCAGTAGCATTCTCCGAAGTGTGAACCTTCTGCAGTAATATTTGACTAGATGCTATCAACTCCCTGATCTTATGAAACTTTACATCTATATGATTTGTCCGTGCATGATAAATATGGTTCTTAGCTAAATAGATGGCACTCTGGCTATCATAATATACATGAATTTCCATCTAACCAATTCCTTCACCAATCCAGTGAGCCATAAGGCTTCCTTAACTCCCTCAACTAATGCCATGTACTCAGTCTCAGTTATTGATAAATTCACAATAGGCTACCATGTAAACTTCTAATAAATAAGCCCTTCTATAAGAGTAAATGCATACCCCATAACAAACCTTTTATTATCCAAGTTACATTCATAAGCTGAATCCACATACCCATAACTGACAAATCATCACGCTCACCTCCAAATACAATTCCATAATCAAAAGTTCCCTTAGGATACCTAAATATCCACTTGACTACCCAATGTTGTCTTCCAAGCTTTGCCATGAACTTGCTAACTTGACTCACAGCTTGTGCTAAATCTGGTCATGTGAAAACCATCACATATATTAAGCATCCTATGGCACTTGCATAGGGAACTATAGACATGTCATCCACCTCACCATCTGTCTTAAGATACTACTCTTGAGACAATCTAAAGTGATTTGTCAATGGAGTACTTACAGGCTTGTAACTATTCATCCTGAATCTATCCAAAACCTTCTTAACATAACTACGTTGAGACAACTACAATTTTCTAAAGCCTCAATCCCTGCAAATCTCCATCCCAATAATCTTCTTAACTTGACCTGATTCATTGTCAATCTCTTAATCCAACAAAGCCTTTAAGTCCATCGCATCATGTATATCTTTTGTAGCAATTAACATATAATCCACATACACTAGCAGAAAAATAAATGAATTACTATTAAGGCTCTTAACATACACACAACAATCATACTCATAACGCCTGTATCCAAGTTTGATCATATATTTATCAAAACTCTTATACCATTGTTGTGGAGATAGTTTCAACCCACATAGCGATTTTTTCAATCTATAAACCAAGTATTATTGTATAGGTTGACTGAACCCATATGATTGTACCACATAGATTTCTTCCTTTAAATTAATGTGAAAAAATGTCTTTACATCCATCTACTCTAAGTGCATATCCCAATTGGTTACTAATCCCAATACTACTCTTATAGATATGTGTATAGCCACTAGAGAAAATATTTCGTCATAATCTATCGCTTTCAATTGTGAGTACTCCTTTGCTACCAACTGAGTCTTGAACCTTTCCTCCTCTTTTTCTGATACTATGAGCTTCTTCTTATACACCCACTTACACCATATAACTCTCTTCACTTCAGGAAGTTCAACCAACTCCCAAGTTTGGTTCTTATGGAGCAATTCCATCTCCTCAGCCACAGCACCCATCCAACCACTTTTCTCTTGACTACTCACAGCCTCATGAAAAGACACATATTCTCCACTACTAATGGTGAGTTCATATGTAATAAGATCTTCAAAGTCATACCTCACAAAGGGTCTTATAATGTATTTGGGTTAATTGCTAGCTATAGCTTGTAACTGTCCTATAGGTGAACTAGAACCATCAGCCCTTGTACTAGAACTCTCTATCGTATCACCATCTGATGTATTCCATTATAACTCCCCCTGTACTAGCCTTGAACTAGTATTATTCTCTCCTATTTTATGCATCTCTACTAATCACCACCTTCCTAGCCTTTAAATTCTAGAACTTATACCCTTTTACTCCTTTTATGTAACCTAAGAAAATACACTTTCTTGACTTTAAGTCAAGTGTCGATTTCTTATTAATGGAAATATGCACATATGCTAGACAACCAAATATTCTTAAACTAGAATAATCATCGTTTCCTATCTATACCTCTTCTGTTGATTTCCCTTCTAGTGAAACTCGTAGTGATCTGTTGATGAGAAAACACACCATACTCACAGCCTCCACCTAAAAGCCTTTTGAAAGCCCCACATTCAATCACAAACACTTAGCTCTTTTCATGATAGATCTATTCATCATCTCCGAAACTCCATTTTACTGTGGTGACTTCCACACTTTAAAATGTATCTGAATGTCATGCCTAAAACTCCTGAAACTGTGAATATGTATACTCAGTACCATTATCTAATCTCAAGCACTTAATTTTTCTTCCCCTCTAATTCTTAACCTCAACTTTCCACTTCTTGAACTTGGTAAAGACTTTTAACTTATGTTTCATCAAAGAATGCCCAGATCTTCCTAGAAAAATTGTCAATAAATGTGACAAAATGGTGAGATTGACTTAATGATACATCCTTAATAGGTCTCATACATCATAATGCACATAATCTAATATACCTTGTGTCTTATGCCTACCAGTCTTGAAACTCACTCTACACAAAACTTAAATAAATCTAACTTGCAACTGTTGACTCCCTATAACAAACCACGGTTATGTAGCTCCATCATCCCACGCTCATTGAGATGATCCAACCTCATGTGTCATAGCGTAGTGTTGTCTTTTAACTACACAACATTAACTTCACTTAAAACCATGTTCCCTATCAGCTTATAGATGTTTCCTACAGTCTTCAACCCCTTCATCATAGTCAATGCAACCTTAATAAACTTGATGCTTCCACCAACTCTAGAATTGTACTATAATCCATTAGCATGCAATGTCCCTAAGGAAATCAAGTTCTTCTTTAATTCTGGAACGTGTCTAACATCATACAACATCCTCACAACTCCATCATAAAATTTAATTTTGACTTAACCCACTCCGATAATTGCACACGCCTTGTCATCTACCAAGTGAACAAATATAAAATTTTATGACCTGTATAATTTAAATCAGTCTTTATTTAGTGTTATGTGATACGAGAACCCTATCAAAAAAATTTACTTGATGATACTGAAAGCATGTCTCCATCGCTACATTCTGTGTAATCCTTATGCATCACATTAGAAAAATTTTCGGCATATTTTCCTTTCTTGTCATCATTCTACTCCTTCTTGTTTGGATAGTCTCTTTTAAAATGATCTATCTGCTTATATTTGTAGCACTATAAGCCTTTCTTCCCTATATATTTAGACCTTAAATTTCATTTTCCTGAGCCATCTCTGTTCTTTTTCCTCCCACGATCCTGATTACCCTTCACATACAATCCTTAGCCTTGAGAACTTTCACCACTCTTTTATTTCTGTTAGTTATACTCCAACAATGTAGTAGTGATCTCCTCTACGTAAATAGTCTCTTTTCCATATGTGAGTGTAATCACCATATGTTCATATGATAAAGGTAAGGAGCACAATAATATCATGACTTGGTCTTTATTTTCAATCTTTACCTCTGGCCTCAGTAGATATGAAACTACTTGATTGAAGACGTTTATGTGTTATACTAGATTTGTTCCTTGCTGCATCTTTAGCCTATACAACTTCTACTTTAGATAAAGCTTTTTAGTGAGGGATTTTGCCATATAACGAGATTCTAATTTATGTCATTTCTCTATCCAAGATTATACGTTCATCATATGATACATAACTTTATCTGTCAAACATAAACAAATAGTATTACCTCATCTGTCAAGCATAAATAAATAGTACCTACCGCTCTTGCTTGTAGTTCTTCCCAATCCAAATCATCCATGGATTTTGGTTTTTTGTCATGGAACACCTTTAAAATCCCTTATTGTGCCAACAAATCCTTCACCCATCGTTGCCATAACCCGAAGTTTCTAATTCTATCAAACTTCATCACATCAAACTTTGCAACAAGATCAATCACCATCTCAACTGCACTCTCTGATACCAATTGTTGAGAAATAAACAATAAAAGAGATTAAAGAAAGATAAAGAACACAGAATTTAACGAAGTTCAGAAACCTTGTGTTTCCTACATCCCCAAAAGTGAAGCAACTTTTTGATTTCGTATTATTCAACTAAAACTGTAAGGTACATTAGTTTTTCATATTAAACCCTAAAAGTTTAGTACAATTACAATAGGACATTTTTTTAAACCATGTTGTCACATCATTTGTACGTTATTCATATACATGTACGAAAGACTCTTGATACCGTAAAAGTTGTATCGTACTGGCCTATCTTGTCTTACCTTGACAATGAACCAAAAAGACATCTGAGAGGGGCAAGTGCTGGAGCGGAATGGACAGTATATATAAGCCACATATATAAAGACTGTCGATAGCTAAATAAAGAAAGAGATGGAGATGATCCTCAAATATCATAATAAATAAGTTATAAAGATATAGTAGAAATATGGAAGGATTAAAAAAAGGAAGAAGAATATTATTTTTCCCCGTAAATAAGAGGAACAATTATTTATTGCATGTGATTTGATATTCAAAAGAGGAGACAATCTAGAGAATGTAGCTAAGTAAGAGTGATAAAGACGTTGATGCTATAGGTGTAGTGGACCATAAGTGGTTTAAAGGGCAATAGGATTTTTAAAGTTGAGTGGAATTGTAACACCCCCTATATAGAACCTACAACCATCCACACATAAGACAATCAGTTTCCTATATATACATTCACAACGTGCATTTTGGTTCATTGCTATATATATATGCATTACAAAACTCCCCAATACTTAACATTTTCATTTAATATTAGTAAAACATATATTTTTTGTTTTTCAATTACATGGTAACTCAAAAGAAAACATACAATTTTATTTAACCATTACCTGTTTAATCATATGTAGCTAAAAAAATGCATTCCAATAATACTTTTTCTTCTAACTATTGGCCTTGGTCCATACAGATGTTCCCTGTCCCTTACTCATATAACTTGGTCCTACATGAAATAACACCTGTACTAATCTTGAAAGTTTAGTGGGGAAATACTTAATTTAGATGACCACTCATAACAGTCATCTGACAAGCACATGCATTCATGAACTTCGCACAAATATAAATAAGGATGACACCATTAAGAAAAGAAATAATGCAAACATACATTAATATATTTTTGTTTCATATACCATAAATTCACCTTCAAGACATGAATATTAATATGCAATCAATACAAATGCAAATGCCCAGGAATCTTTAAGGGATAGATATTATTGTGGATAGATCTCACGAGAACTAGTATCTTAGTATAGATGTCCTTCATAACATAACTAAAAGGATTAAATTCAATAAGACATAAGTTCTCTCAAACAAATTTAGCTACAAAGAGTAAATTGGCAATAAGAACTAAAACAATTAAAATATCATTAAGGTGAACAGATCAAATGAGAGTAAAGAAAGAAAAAGTACCAGTAGAGGAACTAAGAAGGGTTTGATCATTACTAATAATCACTTAATTTGAACCATTGTACGAAGTTATAGATTTTACAAGGTGAGGATCGGAGATCGTGTAAGGGGTAACACCATTGTCAGGTAGACATTTAGCAATAGTATTTAAAGTAAATTTGGAGTGATTAAGAAGGTTTCAGATATTTAAGGCCATAAAAATGGCTAGTTTTAATTTTTGATAGTTAGATAGTAATTAGAGCTTATTTTAGGTTTGAATACCAATAAAACTAGCATGAACATAATCCAAAATAACGTATGAATGGGAGATATCTCAATTAAAGACAATATTCTAGTTTAAATGCCACAAAAAAGAAAGTTTCAAAACCTTCTAAATTTGAATGTTATTGAAACTGATACAAAATTCCAAATCCTTGTGAACTTGAAGGATCGATCTCGATAAGAGAGTATTTCAGTTTTCAATGTCGTCGAAACTAAGAAAAGAAAGCCAAAAAAAAGGCTTGAAAATTTGAGGGATTAATCGTAGATATTATTCCAATTTTGAAATCCAGTCAAAGCGATTAAAAATCTTGTGAACTTGAGGAGCCAAAGATTATTCCAAGAAAGAATACCACTGAAATTGACACAGAAAAAATCCAAAAAAATTATGAATTGGAAGGATGAATCTCAATGACAGATTATTCTAAGTATTAATATTACTACAATATAAAAATACATAAAAAATTGCAAATTTAAGGAATCGATCTCAATTATATATTATTCAAAACCGAAAACCATTAAGAAAATGATTAGAAAATTTTTTTTGAACTTGAAGTACCTAAAAATGTAAAAGGCAGAGATGATTTTTAGGTTTTTACTATTGATTATAGAAGTCCAATATATAGAGTGATATAAGAGTTTGAATAGGATACAAAAGTAAAACTACTTGATAAACTTTAACAAATTGATAAGCTAAGTATAAAAGATTTATCCTTGTCAACCTCTTATAAGTTATCCGAGAGATGACTGGACACATAACTTATATCACAGAAGCTAAAGTCATTCTTTATGGCAAGCCTTTATAAGAATATCAGCTATTTAAGCATTACAAAATAAGTAATGGATCTTGATTTCTTTCTTGGCTACTTTATTACATACATAATGAAAATCAATCTCCAACTGGTGAGATCGTAAGTGAAAAATAGGTGTAGTAGTTAAATAAGTTGCACTTAAATTATCACACCAAAAAGTCAGACACGTTAAGGGTGAGTAGCCAAGTTCACAAAATGATGAAAGTAGCCAATTTACCTCAACTATAACTATGGCAAGTGCTTGATTTTCAGACTCAATGGAAAAGCAAGAAACTGTCTTTTATTTTCTTGAGCATTATGAGATGAGATTGGTGTAAAAAAAGATGGCATAACCACTTATAGATTTTCTGTCATCCACATTACCTGCCCAGCCCACATCAATATATGCATGAATATTGAAATTAGCATATCACTGAAGGAGAATTCCATGCTGTTCAATTTGTTACAAGTACCATAAAATTCTTTTGACTACTGTATAATTAGTATCTTTAGGAGAATACATAAATTGTGAAACTTTGTTAACAACAAAGGAAATTTTTGGGTAAATTAATATAAGTTATTGCAGGCCTCCCATAATGCTACAGTATAAAGTAGCATCTTGCATGTTTACACCTTCAAAAAGAGATAATTTTGTCGTTGTGCATGCTAAAGTTAAAATATTATTTTCATTTATCATGCGTGCTCTGTCCAATAAGTTGGTGATGTACTTAGAATGAGAGAGAAATAAACCATTAAGAGCCCAAGTAGCTTCCATCCCAAGAAAATAATATAATTTTCCAACATCTTTGAGAGAAAAGAGTCATTGTAAGTAAATGATAACATGTTAAACAAAAGATGGCTGGTTACTTGTAATAATTAAATCATCAACATAAATGAGACATAAGGCTTTAATAACAACAAGATTATAATAGAATAGTTAGGGATTTGTTTTGGAACTTGGAAATCCCTTTAAGAGCAAAGTATATGTCAGAAAATTATACCATTGGCGTGGCGCCTACTTTAAGCCATAGAGAGATGGCTGCAATTTACAAACAAATTTGGTGCAATTTGGATGAATAAAGCCTTACGACTACTGCATATAAACCACTTCATCTCTTTTACCATAAACAAATGCATTTGAAACATCAAGTTTTTTTATATTCCATCCTTGTAAAACTACCTATAAAAGACATAGTCAAATGATCATGACTTTACAACTGGGCTGTATGTTCTGAAAAATCAACTCTTGGTTATTGATGGAACCTTTTAGTAATAAGCTTTGCCTTATAGTGATTAATAGAGCCGTTCAGGCTTCGCTTAATGTAATATAACTATTTTCAGTCAACAACATTTTGGTTAGGTTGAGGAGGTACTAGAACCCATGTGTAATTGTGATTGAGAGCTTTTAATTCTTCAATTATGGCTTATCATCATTCTAGAACCCATGTGTAATTGTACTTGAGAACTTGCAATTCTTCAATCATGGCTTATCACCATTCTAGTATACGGTTAGCTTTAGTGAAGCTTGATAGTTCAGTTTCAATGGGAATGGTCTTTCTACAAAATAATCTTGGTTTATGATTGCTCATTTAAGACCTAGTAGTCATAAGATAGGTGTAGTGGACAAGTGGAGACGATATAAGTGGAAATGATATAGGGTACTCGGTAAGGTCAACAACTAATGACAAATCTGATCAAATGAGGGATTGGGTAAAGGAGGTTATGGATGGGAAGGAATTAGTGGATTATTTGCAGGCCTGCCTATTAGAAATGAATATGGAGGATTAGGATGAGGTGGAGAGGTAGCCAAAGTAGACAGAGATGATGGATGGGGATCATGTAACATTGCTATTTCACCTCTAATGAAAGGAAAAACTTGTTCATCAAACAAAACATGAGGTGAGATAAATATTTTATTGTTTAAATAATCATAACAAAAATAACCTTTGTGAAGTTTACTGTAACTAAGGAAAATATAACTCATGATCTAGGTGATAGTTTATTTTGGCGATAAGGTGTAAGCCATGGGTAGCATAATCACCTAAAAGTTTTCAAGACATAATAATTTGGGTTGGTTTGAAAATGTTTGGCAAATGGTGTAGAATGATGTAAATTAGGTGCTGGAAGGTGATTAATGAGGAAAATGGTAGAATTGAAAGCATGCAGTCAAAATTTTTAGGGTAAAGATACATGATGTAATAAGGACAAATCGGTCTTAACAATATGTCTGTGTTTTTGCTTGACAAAATCATTTTGTTTAGGAGTTTTAGGGCAAGAACTACATTAGCTAATGCCATTATCACTTAGATATCTGGTGAGAGCTTGGCATTCTCCTCCCTAGTTGGCCTAAAAAGATTTAAGTAAACAACTAATTTTTTTTTACAATATGTCTAAATTTGATAAAAACATTGAAAACCTTATACTTACTTTTAATGAAGTAAATCCAGGAATACTTGCTAAAATGATCAAAAAAAATAAAACATAATATCTATTATTATCAAGAGAAGGATAAGGAGAAAGTCCTAGACATCAGAAGAAAGGACAAGGAGCAGGCCCTAGACTTCAGAAGAACCTAAATCTAGAGGCCATTGAATCTGATAAATAGAAATAAGGAAAGGTAACATGTGAATTTTACTAACACTATAAGTATGACACAAATGATAATGTTTATTAAAATAAAAAGGAATATTAGAATGCATTGAAGCTTGTCAAACTATTCTAACAGAGGTATGACTAAACGAGAGGGCCATTGATTTAGCAAACACATGTGAGCTTGAATGGAATCAGATTTAGGATGCTTGAGAGAAAATGAATAGAGCCCACGACTATTTTGGTTGAAAAGGAGCAGCGCCTTCATAGGGTATCCTTGATTTCATAATGGTTAGGGAAGAATTCCATAGAAATATTATTAGTTTTGGTAAAGAAAAAAATAAAAATAAAATTATCAGTAGCTCATGGAACATAAAGAATATTATCAAAACTAAAAACACGATCATTAAAAGTAGAAAATTGCTAGGAACCAATGTGAGAGATATGAATTGTTTTACCATTGCTTTTTTAAGACTATGATATTCAGTTTGCAATATAATATTTTCCATATATGTTATGAGGTGATAAGTAGTGCCAGAATCAAGAAGCCATGATTGGCATGATATTGGTTTTGGTCTGGCAAAATTAGCCATAGGACAAGATGATTGGTGTTAAAACGAAGGTCTCACATCCTAACTAATCTTGCAGATGGGCATTGCTAAAAATGATGACCATTGCCATTGCAATTAAAATAAAAAATCTATGGGGAATTATTATTTGGCAATACAGTGTAAATGTTACCATAGAAATTAGGTTGATATCAAGTATATTATTGCCTACCTCTTCCTATACTGTGAGCCTCTTCCTTGAAAAGTAGTTGTGCCACGTCCAAATTGTGATGGTGGTCCTTGAGTAGCATGTGTTGTAAGGATGATAACATTATTGGATTTTATTTTTATAGCAAGAAGTGTTTCCTTGCTCAACAATAGACCATATAAATCATTAAATGAAATGGAATCAACACTATTCTCTAATGATCAATTGAAAGGACGATATTGTGGACATTAGTGATTAACTAAACTAAATCACCTTTAGGAACAGGACGTCTCAGTACCATAAGTTGATTATATATTACCCTTGTCTACTAAATATATTATGTGATTATTTCCTCTTTCTTTTCCAATATGTGAAAATTGGATTTTAGAGTTCAAACTTGAGCTTTTGATGCAAATGCTTAGTATTCTCCAATTTTTCCCTGATTCTCGTGAGGTTGAGGAATCAACAATTTGTGAAATCAAATTTTTGGACATTAATGTTACGGTCTAAACAAAATAATATAAATTAAATTCTATCCTATACCAAACCGGAGGCAAGTGTACCTCGTCAACAAGTAATATAAAAACGGTAAGAACCGAGTATTGTACTCAAGGGATTCCAACACGCAAGACTATTAAATTAAATGATGCAAAATTATTTAAAGGATTAAGAATTGATTTTTTTATAAATGAATTGAAACAAGTGAAATAAGAAAATATGTAAAATGCAAATTAATGGACTAAATGCAAAAGAACTAGAACAAATGATAGAAAAAAATGGCTAAGGCATCGGATTTCTATTGAATTAAGCATTAAAAAAAATAAGTAGTGACGGTGGATTGATTTAGGATTTACTTCACTTAAGCAAGTCAACCTAATGTTCATAGGAATTTCTTCCTCTTCTTAATCCAATTTACCTATTTGGTTCATAGATAATTTGGAATAAAAGGTATTAAACATAAAAAGCCTAAAATTAAGTTCGTTAATTCTAGGTATCC
>JAOXYD010001804.1:0-15664 GCA_028565735.1 Pinacopodium congolense | reverse complement strand
TTTATCTAAAAATAAAAATAATATAAATTTAACATATTAACAACTATAAGTAACACAATCCAAAATTTAATCAATAATGCTTCAAATAATTAATTAAATATATATTAATGCTTCTAATTAAAATTAACTAAATTAAAATTTAATAAATAATTAAAAATTAAAATCACTAGTATATTGTATACGGTATACCTAAAGCTTAAAAGTCCTACTTAAAACCTAAGGCCTTATTTAGTTTAGTTTCTGTTTTTAATTTTTGTTTCTTATTTTTCTAAACATAAAAAGTAGAAAAAAAAACAACACAGAAATCTATAAAAACAACAATACAAAAATCAATACAAAAACATAAAAATTACAATAAAAAATCCCAACCAACAACCCAACTAAACATACCCTAAGTTAAAAGGTTGGAACTTTGACTTGGAAGTTTCTGGATTGGGAAGGGAGGTACTGGCTGCTTAAGAGGCATTGATGGCTACTTCAGGCAAGAGGTGTCACTAACTCACTAGAGAGGTGTTAGCTTTAGCTGGTTCGTGCAAGGGGAGGTGTACTGGGCTGCAATAAAAGGGTGAGGGAGATGATGAGGGGCGCTAGCCTGTAGTGGGGGAGAGCTTTTGGCCTGCAGTGGGGTGGTGAAGTTACGTGAATGGTGAGCTTTTGGTTGCAAGCAATGACCGGTATGGCAGTGAAGACAAATGCGATGAGCAATCGACAAAGATGAGTGAGGGAGAGGTTGTCTAGGGGAGGCCCTCCCCCACTATAGCCAACAAGAAAGGGAGGCGTTGGGGGTGGGTTTCTATATTTTAATTTTTAATTTTGTCTTTTAATTTTTTAAAATTTCATTTTGGTCTCCTGTACCCTATTAGAGACCAAAATGTGGCCGGTACCAGCCGGAACCACTAGTACTGACTAATATTTATAAGCAGAACTGTATAACGTCTTACTGTTCTATTCTGTTTCGAGTCTAATACGACGCGTTCCGATCGGTCTCAGTTGGAATGGAATGATAATTAAAACCTTAACTAGAATTAAAAAAAGGACCACAAATTTTGAATTATTTATAAGAGTTAATGATTTATTTAATGTTAAAAACCCTTAATTTTTTAAATTGAACTCAATAGTACAAAATATTTATACTATAAAAAATAAAACAAGTTAAGCAGAGAATTACCTGTTAAAATTAGTGGTTATTAATTTTTTTTTAGAAAAATATTACAAAATGATATTTGAAACTTAATTGTAAAATTTAAAAGATTTAATACTAATGCAAAAAATTAAATAGATTTTATCTTTAAATAACTAAATTTCCCATGATTTGAAAATAAGACTTTTCGTTCTAGAAATGATTGCTAAGTCTTTTATCAAATGTGCAATATGATGCATTTAAGTTTGTTTGTGACACCTTGATAACTATATGAGATGCCTTTCATAGTTAAGTTGTGTTTGCAAAATACATGCAAGGATGATAATAGCTCGTGTGTCTTTGTTTAAAACACTATATTTAAAATCCTATACTTTAAACAATGATATTGAGACAATGTATTCTAACTATACAACTAAACCATGTATTTAATATATTGAATATATAAATAAGCAATCACATTATATACTATTTTATTCTAAAAATTAAAGAAATATAAAACCTTTTCAATTACATTGAACAAACTTACATAAGCAACATAAAACTTTTACAAGGCTATTTTGGAAGTTATACTAAACTTAAACGAAGTTACATTATTTATGATAGTTACTTTAATATGCAGTTAACTTTTAAAGTGTATTTAAACAATGTAGTATAACTAGTTTGTTACATTAATATGGAAGTTACATTAATGTAAGTTTTTAAATTATTAATCGATGATTTAAATAATTATCTAGAAGTCAAAGAGTTAAAAAGCATATAAAAAACTTGGGTAAGAAAATAGATAACTTAGACAGAACATATTTGTAGCAAAAAGCACAACTAGCGTTAACAATGGTACACATTGGAGAAAAATACCTATACAGTGGTAGCGAAGTAAATCAAGAGTCGTGAAATGGTGGAGGTAGGTGACAAGATTGGGGAGTGAGATTGGGTCTGAAATTGGGCAATAAGACTAGGTGGCGAGACTTAGTGGTAAGATTGAGTGGCAATGGTGTGCAGGACCAACGAAGATGCATGAAAAGGGATGAAGATGAGAGTGGGGAGAAGAAGAGAGAGGAGGAGATTAAATATTAACATAACTAGTAACCATCAACCCTTTTATCAGTCAGGTTGATTGACTTATAACTAGTTAAACTAGTAGATTATGCGAAGATTAATCAGTTTCATACTCACATGTTTTTATACAAAATCAAACCGCTTAATCGATTGATTCCAGGTTAATTAGACTGAATTAGCAGATCTAGTCCAGTTTTGTAAATATTGCTCTTTTATATTTCCACTTTTAAGGATCATTTACAACATCTTAGATTGAACTTAAAAATCTTTACTTAGAATCAATTCTTGGAAAAAGGGAATAAATGCACTTTTGGAAAATTGTAGCTAGAAAGTTTGGTGCATTTCATCTCTATAATAGGGCTTGCTACTTACTCAAGGAAGATAAGGTCAACTTTGAAATAGTCTGTTCCCTAAAAAATATTAAATAATTAAAAGGTATTTTAGGCCTTGCCAGCTATTATAAGACATTTATTGTCTCTTTCCAACTATGGTAAATCTTTCACCATTGAGGTTTATGCTTGCAATAATGTATTACAAGTAGTTTTTACATAAGAAGGGAACCCTTTTACACTTATGAGCAAATCATTATCATTGAAACAATAAATGGAATTTATAAGCAAATCATTGTCATCAAAACATTATAGTGATAGTTTTCATATCTCTATATGAAAAACAATTCTTGATAGTTGTAATGCTAGTCTAACGTTAGCATCTTTACCTTTGTGGTAAACCATTTTCCATTAGAATTGATGCCTCAAATTTCTACAAGAACAAAGAATCTGTACAACATTATAGGATAATTGACTGCCTAAAATGTTAGGCTACATCTTTAACATCAAGTATCGGAAGGAAAAAGAAAATGTTGTAGCTAATGTTCTTTCTAAAATTTCCAATGTCAAATTTCATACGTTAATTTTATCTTAAGTCCAACATAGTTGTTAGAAGAAATTAGAGATAGTTGGAAAGGGGTTCTTCCATTCAAGATTTAATATAAATTGATTCGAGGGGAGCTTAATATCCAATTCATATAAATTATTGGATAACATTCTTAAATGGAAGGGTAGAATCGTGATAAATTTTGAAAAATAAATAAAAATTATAGATTTAATTCATAAGGGATACAATAGGAGACATTCCATAATTATAGAAACTTTTTTGTAATTATAAAAAACTTACAAGAAGTAAAAATTGCTCTTTTATTAAAAAGGAATTCATAGGGATGTTCAAAACTTCATCAAAAGGTGATAAAGGTGTTTTATATAGATTTTGAGGCTATAAATTGTTGTTTTTTCACCCTTATCTTGTTATGAATTTATCCTATTTAGGCGTGCTTTTGGATAAAATAGAAGTTCACACTCAGTTGAAGAGTTTAGTATAAAAAAAGATCATATTTGGATTATTTTTCAGAAGATCAATAATGATTTATAACGATACTATTGATGTCCATATGAAACACCATTAAAGTCTAAGATGAAGATAGAAAACCAATGTTACTAGAGAACAATGTCGTTAATCTCATGGTGAATTGCTGCTGCAATGCAACTTGAAATCAAAAGATAAACAATTATTTATAATGACATAGTTATGAATTTTGCAAATTGCTACTAATGATCAAATTGCAAATAGTAAGCCAACAGTACCTTTGAACGATGCTGTTGTCCTTAACTTCAAGGGCCATTATACTCCTAAACAATGTGACTAAGCAAGGTTGTAAAGGAAATTGAGAGATTTCACTCCCTAATCAAGGCTAAAACCTTAGAAAAAATCTAGTAGTGCAAATTGGTGGAGAGCTCGGTTTTTTTAAGTGATTCTTAGTTAAGCTTTCTCGTGACATTTGTATTAGATACACAAAGTAGTAAATTTAAGTGTTTAAAAAGTAGATTTAAGGGATTGAGAGTTAATTTACAATAAAAATTGATTGTATTTCTTACTCTAATTCTTTTGTATCTTAACTATTTATTTTCATCAATGATTATATACTTTTTGATTAAATCTTGATATTTGATGAAAATCATGCATGGCTAGATTTCTTAATAGTTAAGAGTAGATAAGTAAATGGATTAATTATGTATTAGTTATTATTGAATATGTAAAAAGCTTTATTTATTTGAGTGCATAATTATCTATTATAGATTAACCATCTAGGATAGATTCTTAGATAATTATGGATATAAGAAATCTACATTAAGTAGTAGAAAAGTCAATAAACATCACAATTAAATTAATCAATGACCAAATTTGATTACTTATAAGGGTGTCAAATCTTAAAAAAGATTTTAGGTGTGAACCTCCTATTCTTTATGCCGATTAGTTTAAGTTTATTGAATGACTAAGTAGTAACATTGACTTACTCATAGCTTTATTTTGTTTTAAAGGAGATATCTTAGATCTAATGGTATACAAATTCCCTAAGCTTAGTTAACCCATTAAAACCTAACCCTTAGCTAGACTTATGATTGATGAATCGTAAATTTTACTTGTAATCTATTAACTTAGTTGGTAATTTAATTAATGTAGTTAATTAATTTGGTCTATCTTTAATTTGTATTTTCTAAATAACTGTATACTGAGCAACCTCATAATTACAATAGATCTTTATAAGAATGATCTTTAGACTCAAAAATCCATTTTATTACTTATTAATAGAGTATAGGTGCCTTAAGTCGATCTTATATTAAAATTGATTAAATTAGGGTAAGAATAAACTATAAAAAACTACAAATAAGTTTTTGGTACTATTGTCAGGATCTATCTTAGTAATACTAGGAATATTTAAGTGTTGATTAGTAGTAAGGCTTAAATTATACTTATTTTTAATTTGATTTTGATCTTTTAAAGCTTAGGTTTGAAACCATTTCACGTAATTTTTAAGTTTAAATATTTTAATTATTGAATTTGATATTACTTTCACAAGATTATATAAAAAAGTTATTTTTGTAGGTCTTACACGTTAGTTACAATTGTGGAAAAGGTTGGCAATTCATTGAATTGAAAATTAAAAAAAAGGAAAAACATTACAAAATTACTGCAATCCAATATAAGTCATGGCCAGATTCATAGCTATAACTTTGCTCATGATTTGGCCCAAATAAGGAGTCTCAATCTCTTTCATGGCAATGACTCTGGTCATGAGAGAGGCTGTCCACCATGAAACAAACTGTGTTTCAAGGTTTTTCATGAGTTTTTGACCCATACAAGTGTCCAGCAGCCACCCAAAGGGAAAAAACTAACTCATAATCCATTTTGACATAAGAATGAAGTTATTCAAGGGGATTAATTCAAGATTAAAGTAGAGATTTAAGGATCAAAAGGATTTCTAGCAATAGTTAATTGAAGATTTAAGGATAAAACTATATGAGAATGAGTTTTCTAGTTCCTTATTCTTTTTCAATTATTATTGTGAATTTTTTTAAGATCTAGATGGGATGAACCCTAGATATTTTTTGTTTAATGTTTTGCTCTTTGATTTAATGTAAAACCCAAATTTATCTTAGATTTATTAATAGGTATTATTGTATTTAGATTGAAGTTTTTGCCAGCAATTTCAATTTATTATCATATTTCATATATTTAGATTAAGAAATAAATTTTATGAACAGATCAATTTATGAATCAAGAGGCTTACATGTAGTTCTAGAGATAGGCTCACATAAGTTTCCTAGGTTAGACTCAAACCTAACCACCTCAAAATCCATCGATCGAATTAATGCGTCATCTTAGGGTTTTAATTTAGAAGAGATTTTATTTAATTAACTAAGGGATAAAAATTATATTATTTGAGAAAGATTATAATTTAATTTAGGGATTTTATCAATCTAAGTAAATTAGGTTGAACATTAATAAAGATAAAACATAATCATGTAAGATTTTAAAGGGATTCTTTATTTAAGTCCAAATCCTATTGATTAGTATTTTTTATGTAAATTGCTATGCTTTATTATCTTTATTTATTTATTTAATATTTAATCAATAAACCAATCATTTTTTTATTTGATAATAGAGAGGTGACTAATATTGATAGTTTTAATCTTTGTGGAAATGATACTTAAACTCATTATAGACTATACAACATAATGATAGATGCACTTACCTAGTTGGTCTTAGTATAATTTAGTAGTGATCCATACACTTATAAAACTGATCATCAAGTTTTTGGCATCATTATTGAGAATTAGAATATAAGAAATGCCTTATTTTTATTAGTCATTTATCTTTTCTTTATTTTTACTTTTTGCATCTAGATATTTCATATTTTAAGAGAAGAAATGAAATAAAAATTGGTGACATAGCGAAAAAGGGAGGTGTACCTTTACTTTAATAGTTTAATAAACTTGAATGATTCTTGATGTTTTAAATGATTTTTTAGATGCTGTAAATGTTTTAAAGTCATAAATGATTGAATCTAGGTTTTCTTAAGAAAAATTTTAGCGAAGTGATAGATTAAACGTATATCATTGCCTTGATTATTTCCTGATGAATTTCCTTGGTACATGCTTGATTTTTTTGATCAAACTGAGTAATATTTGATAAACTTGGATGTCTTTAATGTTTTTTTAAAGTAGAATAATTGAGTTTAAATTGTTTTGAGGTCAACTTTAGTGATTTTTTTATATATATTATGTTGAGAAGGGACAATGCTAGATTATGTATATTTAAGATTGCGTAAATATTCTTTTCTAGTTTCTTATTATCTTGAATAATTTGAGAGATGCTTGAATGTTTCATAACTATATTTTGCTTGATTAGAAAATTTAATTTGTAAAAGCATGTCCTTGAAATAAACTTTTAGATGTCTTCATAATGGAGGATGTTAATTGTGATTTTCTTTAAACTTTTCTTGAATTTGTAATGTGTAGATACCCCTCATGATCATTGGCTTAGAATTTTGCATTTGAAAATATTTCAAAATGAAAGATCATTACTTTTATTAAGGAGGAGCTTTTATGTTTTCAATGATTTTACAAAAGTAGAGGAATTTACAAAATTTCTTAGTAAAGAAAGAGTTTTGATGATTTAGATGAAACGCTTCTATGTTTTGGCATCATAAATGGGTTTAAGAAGTTTGATGAGGCATTTGGATGATTACTAGATGTTTTTTTTTTATTTTTAATCATTTTGTATGCAATATTTGATGTGATAAATTCTCTTTGATAAAATCCTTAAAGTCATGTTGATCTCTTTGAATTTGATTGAGTTTTGGATGAGTATAGGAGTTTGAATCTCTTATAAATGCATTCACAAGATGTGATGATATTGGTGGCATTTGAATTTTTGAAATGAGCGTTAGAGCTTTGGTGATGTTTGATGATCTCACTGAGTTTAATATTGCATTTGTCTTCAATGATTGAGAATTTTGGAAATATTTTGGAGTGTTATATTGTTATGTGTTAAAGGAGTTATTGCATAAACTAAGGGGAAGCTTAAGTGTAAAATTATGGGATTATATTTGATTTTTGAATTGCTTATGCTTTGATTATTAAGTTATTCATGACTTGAGAGATTTTCCAATATCAAGAAATTGAGTTTTGATAAATTCTTGCATTGTGTTATTTTCCAAAAAGTAGGGGAGTAATACGATATATTAAAGTACCTTATGAAGGGGTTTCATATTCAATGACGCTTTTAAGTTAATGGTTTTTTATGTGCAATTGGTGTTTATGATCCCACATAGTTTTAAATTTTAGAAAGTGAAAATACATGAATTTGGGAGAAGTCTATAAAATTAGATAAGGTAGAATTTAAGGTTATTGAAATAGTTTTTACAGCTTATTTAACTTAAGGGAAGTTGCGATGAATTTGAGTTTAATATTGAATGATGCTTATGATTATGGAATTGATATGTAGCTATTATTCCCTTTATGTTTCTTACTTCTTGTTAGATGAGTTTAGATTTTTGAAATTTGAAAGATGTATTAATTTAAGGGGAGTCATAGATTTAAAGAAGTTAGTAAAAATTTGAGTTGGCTAAAATTTGAATTTGTGATTTTTTAAAAACTTGTTAAATTGTTTATCTTTGATTAAATTAAGGAGAGTTATTAAAAATTAAAATTTTGATGATTATTATACTTTTACGATAATTATTGAGATTTTGAAATGAATACAAAGATGTGAATGCGATACTGGTTTTGAAATGGTTTAACTATGTTATCATGAGAAGGAATATATTTTTTAATAATGATTATATTAAGTGAATTAGAATGTTTTTGGAATGTTATTTTTGGTGATATGTCTTATAATTGGTATAAAACTTTAAAGGGATTATCATATATCCAAAATCTCATTTTAACAATATAAGACAAATAATAACCTATCCAATATCACTTAGGAACCTAAAAAAGGACACTCCACCTTTTTATATCACATCATCTACTCGGCATGCTGAAGTACCAAAGGCTTTCTAGACCTAGACCTAAAAAAGGCTTTTAGTAGTTGTAGCTATGGCCACACCAATCCTTTCGTTCTTGTTGCTCCAGGTTTTTGAGAGGTTATGGGCTTTAAGTGGATTGTAAGCCTCTAAAACTCCTTGATTGATCAAAGAGTGAGATATTTTGAAGGTATTTTATGAGAAGTGTATATTTAGAGATAATGTATTTTATGGGATGAAAATATTAAGAGTGAAAGTTATAAATGTTATTCTAGAGCTCTTTGAAAAAGGAGAGTGTTGTGAGAGGTTATTCTTGATCCTATTGAAAAAGAAGAGTGGTTATACAAGGTTATCTCATAGCTTTGTGAAAAAGGGATTTGTATTTAATCTTGTGATAGTTAAAATTCTCAACAAGTTATTGGTAGAGGACGTCGGAGAAAGTGAATAACTTTCAACTTGATAAGGGTGTATTTTATAAGACTTTAACATGTAATTTAATGAGGTTTTACCCCCATTTTCATGCTAAATCTCCTAATTTATGTTTTTTATAAGTTGAAATGCAGGTGTAGACCTAAAAAGAAAAATTCTAAGTGAAAAAAAGACTAATTTTGGAAAAGAATTAGAGAGAGCTTAGTAACGGAATCAAGTTTTGAACCTTTAATAACCGGCTGCAATAACATCATTGAAGGTTTAGACACCACTATTAATGCTTGATATTAGAGACTTCAATAGGGGTTTGATCATGTTGTTGTTGATGGTCTTGTTAAGTACTATTGAACATCTAAAAAACATTGTTTCACATTAAAATCTAAGGGCATTTGAGTCATTTTCTTTAAAACATCTTAAATCCTAAATTAAGAGTATTTAAGAATAAGAAATAGACCTAGAGGAGGGAATTTCCGTCACTTTCCCTTCCATTTTGGGCAGCCACATATATCTTCTTAGTTTCTTCTTGCTTTTAGTGATTTTTGCTTTCTTTCATCTTATATTTAAAAATATTCTTAGATATTCTACTCTATATTGAGAAATAATTACTGTCATTATGTTTTTTATTGTTTATTTATTGCCATTTCATTGGTTTCCATGTTCTTTGAGTTGATTTTCAATACTTATTCTTGTGCAAACCTTTTAATAATATTAACTAAACTATTGAATATTTTGTTTTACCATGTTTATTTGCTTATTCATCATGCTTTCCTTGATTGTGTTTTCTAGTTTCATTAATTTTAATATGACAAGCTAATTTTTTATTGGTTAGAAGATATTAAAGGGACAAATGGATTGTGATTAGGAGAAATGAATTGGGTTTTAATGGATATTGTGTTTTATATTAGGATTGATTGAAAACCTTGGTTAAATGTTAATAATTAGGGGTTATACATAGGATTGGCTACCATATTTATGATTTCAAGTTTGGACGCTAGGATGGGCTTGTGATCCATAATTGTCATTAGATAAAATTACAAGTAACAATAAGTTAATTGAATTTATAATTAAAACTTAATGAATTAGCCTAGGGTTTTGGTTCTTTAAGTTATATGATTCGTGCTTGTGTGATTAACACTTAAATTAGCTATTCCCTATTTTTTAATGCTATTGTATAATTGAATCTAGAGAGCTTGTTATGAGTTATTATGCAATTGAAAATATTTTTTAAGCTTGTTGGATTTATTTATAATTGAAGGAACTGAGGATATAAAAGCTTTTTTGTATTTATAAGTTAACATTTTAGCTAGATCATGATTTTTATGCTTTCAATAATCAATTATATTTCATGAGTCTTGAACATATCTTTTGCTTACCTTTATTTTATAGTTTTTTGTTTATTACTATTTTGTGTATTATTTTATTTATCTTAATTTCATTAGTTATATCCTTTGTTGATTTCAATTGAACTAAAATAAGGGTTTTTATTTTGCACAACATTAGAAATAATAAAAATACTATATAATTCTCTATAGGATCAATCCTAACTCACCCTACTACAAAATTATGAGAGTAAGTTAAATATTTATTATTTAGTAGCTTCTGACAACTTCTCTAAAGCATCTATAAATTGGTTTGCTTTCTTCTCTTCTTTAGTTTCTAATTTTAAAGCAGTAATTTTCAAATTGCTTATATTGTTTTTACAACTATTTAAATTACTAATAGAATTGTTGATTAGCTTTCACATATTTTGGAGAACTTGGTGAACTAGGAATTAAGTTAGAAAATTGTCTAACTTCTGCAAATTAAAAAAGTTTGTAAATATAGGATTTATTAATTTAATTTTTTTTAAAGCACTTAAGTAACCTCTGCTTTTAAATGTTACAGGGCCAACAGGGCTTTCGACGCTCTGGTCGAGTTTGCCTCCACTAGTATCATCATCCCATAAGCACATCACTGCCATAAAGGTGACCTTTCTAGCGTACTATTGTCTTTGTAAATGACAATGTTGACGACTAACATTGGCATGGCCATTAGCAACTCCAAACAACAGTAGATGGGGTTATTCAACAACCCTCCTTTTCAACTTATTGAGTCTTAATTTCCCATTGAATAACTAACTATTTTCTTGAAAAGATCCTTTTACCTCTTATTGATCAATGTTTAAATGATGAAAAAGTCGACCGGTTCAACTGGATTTACCATAAACATAATTAGTTAGCTGATTTGATCTCATATAAAACCCTCTAAACTTAAAAATCAATAGGTTAACAAAAAAACTAGTCGGTTTAATGATTTTATTAACTAAATAGTTTTGTTTAATTGCTTAAAATGAAGATTTTGCGTTCTGTTGAAATTCATCTTTTTCCTTCCATAATTATGTACCCATCCACTCACTATTCAGTTATTCACACGTTCTCTTTCTCTTTCGTCATCTCCCTCCTCTCTCACCTCTCATTCAGGTTCGTTAGTTGATTCTCCAGTCGCACCTTTTGTAGTTTCTCTTCTTCCCCAACTCAACCTCATTTTTTGTCATTTTCTGCTTTTAGGTTGCTACAACGTCTTTCATCATTTTCCATGTGTTTTCCTTTAATCCATCATTGTTTTATGTCATTGATCACAGTATTAGTGTTTGGCAGTTGGCACCACCATAATTGAAAATTCTATCGTCATTTTATCTTTGTGTGTGTTTTCATTGGCACCACCTTTACTGTGTCGTTTTCACTGTTCTATTTCTCTAAAGCTATGTCACTTATGTTTGTATTTTTTTTTATGTAAAGTTTATTAATAAAACATCGTTTTACTTTTAACTATGTCTCCTACATCTTTTAATTTTCAGCACTTGTCCAATTGTCCTCTTTTCGTAGTTTATGAGTTGTTATTCACTTATTTTTATTTATAATTCCCTAAAAATTTATTTAATAAATTAACCCAAAAATTTTAAACCCAAATTTTGAGCACACAAAATTAATCATATGATAAATTGTTATAAAAATTAAATTAAATAAAAATTTAAATATATTATTATAAAATTCACTAATATTTTTCAAATATTTTTTAGGTTGACATTATAATGAAGAGTACTTAATCATATATTTTTTTTGTTAAACTTAACATCTCCAGTTAAAGTTGATCTAATATGAAATAATTTTTGTAGTAGAATGTTTAAAGTTGGAAGAATTTATAAAATAAAAGAATATATTGCTAGTGTAAAAGCTAATATAGCTTTTTGCAAGAAAATATCATTTAATGTATGTGAGACTGATAATGCTTCTTTTAGAGATGATGAAGTATAACAAGTATTAGGTAAAAGAAAATGAAATTTTAATATTGATATAAATTCGCATTTTCCTTTAAAAGCACTCATGATTCTCAATTAAATTTTTAAAAAATATTTTAAATGATAAGGATGATGTTTTACATTGTAAAAGTTTTGGGTTTAGATGATTTTATCATTCTTATATTCCTTAAATATTTTAAATTTACCTTATTTTTCATCTAGTAGTAGATGCTACGATAATAATAGGTCTTTAATTTAAGAAAGTCTCTTACTATAAGATTTATGTGCATTTACTTTAAGATTTTAATGGAGAATGTCAATTAATTACAGATTCACATAAATATATAGAGGAAACAATATGATTTAGTATTATGACAAAAGGTTGGCAGACAAATAAAAAATAAAGAGTCTTGAACAATTTCTTAGTTTCTTGTGATATTAAAATAAATTTATTAAATATACTGATACTTTTAATGTGGTAAAAAAAGCTCATATTTTGTCTCAATTATTTTCTAAAATTGTCTAGTAGATTGGAGCAAAAAATAGAGTCCACTTTATTTTAGATAATGCAACCAATTGTATATCAGTTGGTTACTTGTTATAATTAAAATATAAGTATATTTATTGGTATTGATATATTGTTCATTATATCAATCTCATTTGAAAAGATATTGGATTGTATAAACTATATTTTTAGTCTTACTTTATATGCATTTCAGATCATCGTTTGAACCTTTTTTTTTCCGAGTTAAGAAAGCAAGAAGATTGGTTTAAGATTGTACATTCTACGGCTATTAGAACTTTGAAAAGTATTTATCATCATAAATAAATACTTTAAAAATAGTTATAAATAAATACTTTTCAATTCAGAAGTTATCAAAGAGTGAAAAAGGAAAAGAGGTTTATACTATTATCCTTGATAATAAATTTTGGTATGCTTGCTTGATTATTCTGTAGATTGTAGCTCCAATTTTAAGATTATTAAGGATTACATAGGCAATTATGAATCTTTTTAAAGGGAAGGAGAAATTGTATAAGTTTATACATATATTTTTAACCAATAATGAGATAAATATTTTATTTAACGAATCCAATTAACATTTTATTTTTTTAATGTTTATTACTTTCATATGAAGATTTATGTGTAGATCTTGATAGGAAGAAATGAAAATGTTCAGAGTATAAAAAAGTTCATGACCTTACTTACATTAATTTTAAATTAAGGATAAAAATATGTATTTTATTGATTGAAATTTATTTTTAAATGATCATAATTTTTATTATTGATTTTATAATGTTCTATTATGTATTTAGAATACTTAGTAAGAAGAGAACATATGATCCGGTTAATACTAATTACACTGACGATACTAATTTTGGATTGAAGAAGAACCATTACTTGATTTTGATTATAGTGAACTTAAAAAGATGACTTATGAAGAAAATGTGTTTATCACGACAAGTAAATTAATAACATCTATTGAATAGTAGTTGATATGTTATTTTAAACATATTAAAAATTAAAAGTATAATATGTTACTTCAAGAAAAATTTCATCCATTACTAATTTACAATTTTTTAAAACATAGTAGAAGATATTAACATAAGTATTTTAAATGAAGTTATGGTTTATGACTCTTTATAAAGTATTGAAGGATTTGGAATTCTTGAAGATAATGAGACAACCTCTTTTAAAATGATAATTTTAATTATTATTATTATTTTAAAAATTTTATATTAGACTCAATTTTACTTAAAACTATTATTAATTGATTATAGATTAATATATATTGATTTTTATTTTTATTTCAATTATGTATTTTATTTCTATATTATATGTTTGCTTATTCTTATAATTTCTAATTTTTATTGGTCTACACCAATTTTATGATGGTCTAGTACCAATTTAAGATTCAAATCTTAAACCTTTCTCCTTATTAGTTCGATGTTTGCTCTAAATTTAAAAATATTATTTTTTAATTTTTAATTATAATATGATTTAAAATATACAAAAATAGAATCATATATGAAAGCTAAAAACTCATAATCATATTTTCGAATGAGTTATCCATACATGAAAAGTATAAATTAAAATTTAACAAAGACTTCCATTGAACTAAGCGAGGTTCCAATCATTGGTTTTGGTGTTGAAAAAACATTCTTATTACTAATATTTTAGTTTTGATATGTTTAAAAGATACACAAATGTAAATTATATAACAGCTTATGCTGGATCTCAAAGAGGTGATGTTTCAAGTAAAAAAAGAAAAGAAAAGAGAGAGAAGGCATTAAAACAAAGAGCAAGAATGAAGATCAAGTTAATAATGAAAAACAAGGTTATAAAGACAAAGGTTAAATAGTTTTAGATTTGTAATCTTTATATGTAAGCTTGGTTGATCTTTATTAATGCTTGAAAGTCTCACTTGTGTATGAACATTTGTGAATTAATTTCTTTTTAGGTTTTTTTTTGTCAAGTTTTAAAGTTTGATTGAATTTGTTTAAGGCATTTGTATAATAGAAAGTGGTTAGAATGCCACATCAGTATAAAGTTTTGCAATCAATAGGAAATTCTGTGAATGGTTTAAAGAAATATTCTTAAAGTGTCAAATTTTTTTTATAATTTATTTAAAGTTGTTTAAGTTTGTTTGAATGTGTTTGAATATTTCTTAGTCAAGTTTGTAATTGAAATTTTTTTTAGAAGTTTAGGAAAAGTTCAAAGTGCTTAAATTTTGGAATGTTTTTCATCATGACATATTTTTTATGTTTGAGTTTAATTGAAATGCCTTATTGTCTAAAACAATTTTTAGAAGTTGTATGAATTCATTTAATAGTGAAAAGAATGTTTTTGAATTGGTTATGAAAGATTTTGAAATACCTAGAAAGGTTTAAAATTATTTAAAGTGAAAATTTTCATAACCAAGGAAAAATTTGTGGTTAAATTAATTAAAATATTTTGAAAATTAAAAGCCTTAGAATAGATTTTAAAACTTAGATGAAATACTTTTGGAGTGAAAGAAAGTGTTTTGATATGCTTATGGATTATTAAATTGGTTTAAAGCCAAATGTTTCAAAGTTTGGTTAAATTTGTCATAAACTAAGACATAATTTGATTTTAAGCTTACTTGAAGTTGAACTTATAAAAATTGAACTTAAATTATATAAAAATTCAGTAAAAATCTATTTTAAAAAATTATAAAAGTCACTTAAAACAATTTTACTAATAATTATTGTCTTGAACTTCTATTATGAATTATACTTATTATTCTACACATATGATTATATTAATAAAATTTTAAATTTATTAATATTATTTTTACTTAAATAATTAAATACTTTAATTGTCTTTATAAATATTATGTAAAAATATTCATTTATGAGATGAATCTATATTAAAAAT
>JAOXYD010001764.1:0-15666 GCA_028565735.1 Pinacopodium congolense | reverse complement strand
CATTTAAATAACAAAAGATGGATGAGATGACATTGTAACATATATAGAAATGCTATAAAATTCATCCCTATCAACAATATTCATGGATACTTCTACAATTTGAGTTCTTTTATTAAACATTCTATATGCCTTACTAGTAAAATAGTAGCCTAAAAATATGCCTTAATCAATTTTAGAATTAAAATTTTCCTATGCTATCCTTAGTGTTCAAAATATAACACTTCTAACCAAAGATACTAAAATGACTAATTTTTTATTTCTTTCCTTAAGGGGTTTTGTCCATTTTATATCTAATGAAAACTATATTAATTATATCATATGCACAAGCTATGGCGTCAGCCCAAAAATACTTAGGTAATTCATATTTGTTAATCATAACTCTAGCCATTTTTTTTAAATCCTAATATTTATTTCTAGTATAGCATTTTTTCTGGGAGTCTCAATGGCTAAACAATTATGAAAATTTCCATATTTATGACGACATGGTTCAAATAAGTCATTATCAAATTATCTACCATGATCACTCCCATTAGATGCAATTGACAAGAATTTTTCATTTTGAAATTTCTTAACAACATTCACTTGCGATTTAAAACATTCATCACATTCATCCCTAGAACTTAAAAATAATACCCAAAATAAATCTCCTAAAATCATAAATGACAACAAAGCATATGTTTTACCATCTAGAGTAGCTACTCTAGTAGGACAAAACAAATCCATATGTAAAAGTTTAATAAGTCTAAAAGTGGTTATTGATCTCTTTCTCGGAAAAAACTCTTTATAGGTTTTCCCATTTGGCATGCTCCATAATTTTTGTCCTTTTCCTACTTTATGCTTAGGAGCCAATTCAAGGTTTCTTGGCATTAATTTTTGGCAATAAGTCCATGCTAGCATATCCAAGCCATTTGTGCCAAATCAATGTGCTTTCATTAAAAGAAACTACTTTCATTCAAAGAAAGTAAGCACTTGTTTTCAAGGTCAGTGTCATCTAAGTCAACAATATAGATATTGCCATCTCTTTTTATCCTAAGAAAATATTACTACCATAATTTATATTTAAAATAACACATTCATTTCCTTTAAAGCATACTTTATAATTCTTATCACACAATTGAATATCGTTCGAAAGATTATGTTTCAAACCATCCACAAGTAAAACATTATCAATTAAAGGGTAATTATTCCTACTAAAGCTTCTAATGCCAATTACCTTAACCTTAGAATTATCTCCCAAAGTTACAAATCCTCCATCTTTGCCCTTGAAGGTGATAAATTGTGAAGTGTCACCAATTATGTGTTGTAAACATTCACTATCTACACACCATTTATTTTAGTTATTGGTGACCTACAAAACAAAAACTCATATAGATTTAGGTAATCATATCACTTTGGGTCCTTGAATGTCAGTCGTATACTATTGTGAGTTGGTTAAGTGATTATGAAATTTGGAATGATTTTAACAATTTTACTTTGAAAACCAATGTGATTAAGGGAAGTGTATCTATTAAATAAGTAATAAAGTGGAGTATTTTAAACCTCAAATGTTGATCCCATAGGAAAAAAATTAGTTACTACGTTAATTAGATTACAATTATCTAGGAAAATCTAAATAATTTCAATAAAAACTTCAAATGATGCTAAACTACTCTAACCCAGCTTAAACATTTCAAAATGATTTTTTAATTGCTTTCAAACGTTTCTAAAAATTACTAAATGTGAAAATTAGCTAAAGATTAAGTGATTGATGATCTAATTGAGTTTTAAACAATTTAAAGGGATAATTTAGAGTTTCTTTTCAAAATTAAAACAAAGTTATGGTTAAGACTTTTCTTTTTCTCCATTATTTTTAATTTAAAGTTTGGTTATGCCTTAAATTAAGTCAAAAGGCTTTAATTTCAAGAATTTGATTTTTTAATTTTTTAATCTCAGGTCTTTAACTCTCACAAGAAAAAAAGTTTTTTTATTCATTGATTAATTTGAGTTTTTTATTAAGTTTTCTAACAAACTAAGTTGATTTCTCAAACTTAGATTATCTTTAACTCTAATCCTAAGTGCCCAGCTTAAAATCAAAACTTTTAGACCCTTAATAAACAAAAATCAGAACCTTTACATGCCTTTAAGCTCTCTTAACTCATAAATACACTAATCCTTAGCATAAAACTTGATTTATCCTCACATATTAATTAAATTATACAAAATAAACTTAAGCAACATACTTTGATAAATTAACAAATATGAGCTCTAAAAATAAGTTTAGGAGTTACAAAATAACCGAGAGAAGCTCTTACTAGGCTTATAGACTCCTCAACATTATCTGAACTCCGTCACAGCCCTGGATTAACTCAAACTTGCATATGAATCAAAGAACATAAAAAGATGTAAGCATAAGAATAAGAACTTTGATCAATCTGAATAATATAGCAAAATAAGCAATAATCTAAATTAATAAACTCTCTATGATGATTTTTACACTTAGATGTGAGTCTTAACAACAAGCTCCATTGTTCAGTAGTTTAAAAAAGAATATAAAATCGAAAAAAAAGTGTTTTAAGCCTAAGGACTCCTTAGAATAATGTGGAGGCAAGCTAGAGCCACTCTCTCTAACCTCAAATCTAATTTTTTATAATTGAACGCGTGTGTTAAGCATTTGCTTGTCCTCAAGAAAATTAATTCATCATCAATTTCATAATATGATATAAATATAGGAAAATCAATCCAAAATTAATAACATTATTATTGGAAATGTCTTCTTCATCATTCAAAAATAATGATGCATGGAAATGTTATATGATTAATTAATCATAATAAATCTCAAATGCATTTAAATCATTTCATAAGTTTTCAATCTTCAACCTACATAAAAAAAAACATCAATTCTACATGTAAAAGGCAATACATTTAGTTTAATGCATCATCTTTTTGACAATTTCACATCCTTTTGTTAATTTAAAGACATAATTTAAATTAATATATGAGATCTTAAGCTTGGTTGAGCAGTCACTCAATCTTATAATATGAAGGTAAACATTGTTTTGTAAACAACCCCTGGTTTATCAATTACATCACCTAACATCAACTAGCTACTAGCACTATTGAATAACTTCAATCTTATGATTTTATATATGGTTAGAAGTCAGCGGAGTGAAAAATTACTCACTTGTTTATTTGGGAAATTTTATTTTATTTTTTATTTTCTGTTACTCTTTTTATGTGGTTAATTTTGATTCTTTTTCATTTTTCTTTAAATGATAAAAGTGTCTTCAAAGAAGTTATAGAATTACTCAGTACATTGCATTTTATAAGTGGAATATCCTTCTAATTATTAGGATCCAAATTATGAAATAAGTTAAAACCATTCATCCTTAATATGTCAAAATAATCATATAAAATTTCCAATTGGATAAATTCAGGAGAAAATGTAGGCAATATTAAGCATCAAAATCATAAAAATGTTCCACAATTTATAAACTATGATGAAATTGATGATAAATTAAAATACTTTTAGACTCACAATACGAAAGTGTATAACGACAAATCCATATATTAAAGTGTATAAATCCTTAAAATGTGTAAATGATAAATTCTCTCCCCCACACCTAAATAAAACATTTTCTTCAATGTTTATAAATGAAAAAAAAGCATAAAGTAGGAGAATTAGGAAAGAAATACACCTGTTTAGTAAGCGCATGATGATCTATCAGTTTGAATTGCTAGGAACTAAAAGCATAAAAATGATCAAACTCAGAAAATAACAAAATATGGTCTAATCGTATAATATGGAATTAAAGTACATCAAGGAGCCAAAATACATTAAAATTTAGCAATCAAATCCTAAAGCAAAGTAGAGAAAAAAAATCCATACTACGAAACAGAAACGGAAACAAACAAACAAAAAAAGAACAAAGCAAAGTCCTAAAACAAACTGTGTCAAAAATCCATTTAAAACAACTAAAAATCAGGACTATCCTGATCTCTAGATCTTTGATACTCCTCAAGTCATTCTAATCAAGAGTCCATATTGTCCATACGAGCTAGTAAAGCCTCAAAAACACCACGCATATCAAAGATCTCAGAACAAATGCAAGACTCCATACTGTACACGAAAGTCATGAAGCCATCCATAAGATAAGTTGTAGGAGGAGGAGGTGCTACAAGTGAAGACAGTTGTAGAGGATGTATTCTTGGTGTGGCTTAGGAAGAAGCCTCACCTATCTCCTCCTCAAGTGCTATGAGAGGTGTATTATGAGCAGATGGAGCATCAAGAGTTTAAGGAGCGTCATATCCAATGCTTATGCTACTTGTCTCCTTCATGATGAAATCTCCAAAGTCGCGTCGTATCCAAAGAAACTCCTACATCTTGAAAAATCCGCATCAATAGGTATGGAAAGTAGAAATTCTTACTGGTCCTTTTTAAATTAACAATGCCTGCATGGCAAGAATAATAAAATTAGACGAAGGAAATCTTTGAATCGCACCTATACAATGCGACATCTTCTACAAAAATTAAATGTGTCCAAACCTTATCTCATTCAAACTGCTAGCTTGAGGTGCAACATTAGTATTGATCAATGCAACTACGATACGCTCACGAACTCCTAAACTAATACTAGTATAGCCTCTAGTGGTTTTAGTCAATCCTAAAGCATCCTAAATAGTAAAAATGGAAAATAATAGAATAGAAGAAACTGAATCTCCATGTAAGGAATGTTTGGCCTTCACAAAAATATCACCCTCATTGGGTACTCTTAAAAACTAAAAAAATAGAACTACAAGTAATAAGGATAGAAATACCTTGAACTATAAAGAAAATCTATATTGTCTCAACCTCATCCTTATCTTCGATATTCAAGAAGAAGTTGCAGACCAAGGTGGGATAAAATGGACTCGCAAGAGTGACTATCAGCTCCTAGCCCGAGGCTCGAAAAACTTTGGAGATATCAAATTCAACTTCCAAGTCAGGGTGAAGCGGACACTTTACTATGCATTCATTATTACGATGAGAATAAAACAAATCATAATTCTCCTAATTTATGAATCGAACTGGATCACATGAGAGTCTCTTGCATGGTGGTGCTTTGGATGAGAAACTATTTAATAAACACATACCAAGAGAAGGAAAAAGTTATGAAAAATCAGAAAGTTTTCAGGCAAAGGTCACTGAAATATTCCACTCACCAGAATATGCTTGATTTTTGAGGTTGCATTGGTTTGTATTAAGATAAAATTACCCAAATTAATTACCAAATTAAGACTTGAGGCTCTTTTTCTCTAAACAAAGTCCAAACTAAATAATCGGTAGGTATACTGATCACAAGTAATAAAATGAGTACTTTAAAGTTGAAATATCATTCCATGGAGATAACTGATAACCAATCTTAAGGAAAATGGGTCACAATTATCTATAGACATTAATTTCAATGATTAATTAAACTAAATGTGCTATACTAGACTAAAGGGCTTTGAATTTTGCAAAGAACACTAAACTTGAATTTTGAGGTTGCTTAATTAATTAAATGGTCAAGGAAATAGTTTTCAATTATCTAAATGGATTAATTAAGGATGAAGGGACTTATCTTAGGGCAACTTCACTAAATAAAGAAAAGGTTATGATCAAATCAATTCCTTTGCTCTTACTTTTGAAGCTTAAGGTTTGGTCGACTCCTAAATCAACAAAAAGAAGGCTTAAAGCGCAAGAAGCTTAATCTAAAAATTTAGATTTTCATATTAATACCCTCAAGATTAACCAATCATTGGTATTGTATGAATTAAAATTAAGTTACTTATTGATTTTCCAATTAATTAAAAGATTGACTCTTTTCTTTCTCCATTTACCTTCTTAATCTTGAAAAATCCATTCAAGACAAGCCTTAAGCATTCAAATAAGTAAAAGACAACCCTTAATCGTGTCTAAGCAGTATTCAAATTATCAAAGAACCATTCCTAAACAAAAAACATGTTCAGTCACTAATCTGAATAAAAAAAAGAAAATATATCATGCATATAACTCATGTTCTTTAATATATAAGCTTAAGAGTGGATTTCAGTATAAAATATAGGCCTATAATGCACCAAATTAAGCTTGAAAAATGCCTAAAGGTCTAATACATGTGATTGAGTCTCTTAAACCTTCAAAAATAAGCTAAATCTACAAAGAAAATCAGAAAATATGAAGAACACTTGAAAAAAGCCTTGATATTTGAGAGAATACGAAGTTTGATCTGAAAAACGTGTTTTTCTCTATCAGTTCTTATGGTTTCTAGCTTGCAGACCTCTATATATATGTTAGCTTCAAGTAGGAAGAAACTTGTGCAAGTTACAGGCAATAAAATTGAAGATCCAGCTGGAAATTCGTCGATTGGTAACTAAACGATGCTTAAAAGAAGCATTATGACGGGCTATAAAGGCACTATTATGGTCCTCTACATCGAGAGTAATATGGTGAGCTAGAGATCATAATGACAAGCTATTTGAGGTCGTCATTTTATTTCAAAATTTAGAATTTTTAATGCATAATTTCAAATTTTCTTCAAGTTTTAGCTTCCAATTGTAATGATAAGAATTCAAACACATAATTAAATAACTTAGCCATAAATTAGGAGCAATGTATCTTAATTTGACATGAATTTGATATGAAAATGCAATAAATTCCTAAGCTATCAATTCCCCCACACTTTGCTTTTGCTTGTCCTTAAGCAAATCATTAAATCATCAAGTTCAGCATGACCTATAAGTTAAGGAAAATTTGTGAAATTCATCAAAGAACAACAATGGACAAGTTTCATAGGCATTGATTTCTTACCATTCTCATATTAAATTCATGTCAAATTAAGTTACATTGCTCTTAATTTGCAGCTAAGTTGTTTAATTATGTTTATAAATGTTTAACATTGCATATGGAAGCTAAAACTTGAAGAAAATTAGAGATTATGCGGTTAAAGTTATGAAATTTGAACAAAAAGTGTCCCTTTTTTTACCTGCCTTCATGCTTCGTAGTCCACAGTTTTACTCTCAAAAATAGGGACCAAAACGATGTCTTTATAGCCCACTGTTAGACCCCTAATTCTACATAGTGAGATCGTGTGAGTATTGGCGAGCCTTGGACAATGCTTGGCACGCAAGTCGGTATGAGGAAAGAGTGTTGACGAGAGAACAAGGTAAAGTCCCGACAAACTTGCGAGTAGAAAAGGGATGCAGGATGTGTTGGAAAAGATCTCGGAGTAGGTGAGATTCTACAAGTGAAACACCTTCAGTTGAAGGTTAGCTTAATCACACGCATGAAGGAGACATGCGAGAACACTAAGGTAAACGTGAGCAAGTGGGATCATACTTGGTGCAAATTTTGATAGAGTCTCAGACCTTACAGGGATTGACTTGTCCCACACTTGAATGAATGAACCACTACTAGTGGACTTGTTGTCGGTAAGCATTGGATCGGGCTAATATTCTATGCAGGCTTCAGCTAGGATCACTCAGTATCATCAACAGATAGAGATCGTGGGGAGATCATGGATGATGTGATGACAGATAGAGTGGTAGTAGGAAAAAAAATCAGAAGATAGCAGAGATCTTCAAGGATAAGGATGTAAAGTCCTAGTCAAATGTAAACTCATATCTAGTTGTATTCTGTTGTAATTATATCTTATAAGTTAGAGTCTTATTCAAATAGGGGTGTAATCTGATTAGCCACGTGAGGTATTCCTGATAGAGATAGTACATGATCGTAGCATGGTCATAGGAAGTGTAGTTCAATTAGGATTCAAATTGTAACCTCACTTAATCAGAGAGAGCTTCCTTGTGTTCTTTTGAGGTGAAGTAATATAAAGGTTGGTAATTTACCATATCTCTCGTGTTCTTTGTTGCCTTTGTTTTCTTATTGCTTTCATAAGCTTTGTTACTTCGAGTGTGCAAGTGAAACACTGCAAGAGTTATTAAGGGCTGAGTCTTGCTTAAGCAGACCTAAGTAAGACTGTCGTGCAAGGGTGTTGGTGCTAGACTTCGGTGAAAGACTGAGTTTCAAGGAGACCTTTGTATCACCCACCATAATGCTTCTTACATAAGTTACTTCCCACTTGCAGCTGACATATATATGGTGGTCTATAAGCTATAAAGAATAGGAATTGACATAGGGAAACATTGTTTTTCAAATCCAATTACATTTTCTCTCCAGGTTTAGGGCTCCTAACTAGTGTTCTTTAAATTCTATTATTTTCTTTGAAGATTCAAGTTGTTTTTGAAGGTTATAAATGCTTAACCATGTGTCTTAGGCTTGAAGGCATGGCTATAGCTCCATTTGGTGCATTCTAAACCTATCTTTTGTATTGAAATCCTTTCTTGAGCTTATATATTTAAGAACATAAGTTATATGCATGATATGCTTTCTTTCTTGATTAAAAAGAGCGGTTGAACATGTTTTTGGTTGAGGAATGGTTCTTTGATGAACTGAATACATGCCTAAACGTGATTAAGGTCTGCCTTTTACTTATTTGAATGCTTAAAGCTTGTTTTGAATGCATTGTTTAAGATTAAGGAGGTAATGGAGAAAGATGAGGACCAATCTTTTAATCCATTGGAAAATCAATAAGTAAATTGATTTTAGTCAATTTAGAACCAATGATTGGTTAATCTAGAGGGTATTAATCTGAGAATATGAATTTTTAGATTAAGCTTCTTCCATTTTAAGCTTGCTTTTAGTGGATTTAAGAGTAGACCAAACCTTAAACTTTAAAAGTAAGAGAAAATGCATTGAATTGCTTATAACCTTGTCTTGAAGTAGTAAGGTTGCCCTAGGAAAAGTACCTTGATCCTTAATTATTTCATTTAGATCATTGAAAACCATTTCCTTGACCATTTAATCCATGAAGCAACCTTAAAATTCAAAGTTAGTATTCTTCGCAAAATTGCAAGCCTTTTAGTCTAATTTGGTAAATTTAGTTTAATCTCTCAAATTGGTGTCTTTAGATAATTGTGATTCATTTTCATTAATACTGATTATAAGTAATAATTTTCCTTAATATTGATTATAAGTAATCTCTGTGGGATGATAATTCGAGTCTAAAATACTCAATTTACTACTTGTTATTGGTATACTTACTAGTTAGTTGGTTTTGATTTTCTTTAGAAAAAAGAGCTTCAATTGTTAAAGTTGATAATTAATTTGGCTAATTAATCTTAATAGAAACCAATGCAACAAATTTTTGGCTCTGTTGCCAAGGATCGATCATAATTTAATAATAAGGGATTTTTAGTGTTAATTAGTCTTAAGTTGTTAATATTGTTTATATTGCTTATTACATTTTATTTTTAAGTGTGCTTTGTCTTTATTTCTGTGTTTTCTTTTAATTAGTATTTTTATTTAATTGCTTTTAATCTTGTATGCAAACTAGAGGCCATAAGTCTGAAAAGCTTGAATTTGATCTTGAACATGAAAGAACCATCCATAGGTAAAAAAAAGAATTAAAGACCACTACATCCTCTAGTCTAGATCCTTTAGAAATGTACCATCAAGAAGAATTAGTTGCTGGACCTCAAGAGTAAAGTAAAGGACCTACAATGATGGAATTAACCTTAGGAAATAGAACGAGACCTATGGCTATAATTTTTAGACCTAGGATAGAATCTAATGATTTTGAGATCCCCTATAGCATTCTTTCAATGGTTAGACTACTCAGTTTAGAGGCTCTTCTTTAGAAGACCCCAATGATAATTTACAAATTCTTATAGAATTTTCTAATCTCTTCGAAAGTCAAGGTGTATCTGGTGAAGCAATCAAGCTTAAGTTGTTCCCTTTTTCGCTAAGGGACAGAACTAAAGCCTGATTGAATACTTTTCAACCTAGTTCCATTACCATATGAAAAGATCTTATGAACTTGTTCTTGGCCAAATTCTTTCCACCCACAAAAATAGCAAAGTTTAAGAATCAAATTTATTCATTTTCCTAATAGAAAAATAAGAGTTTATATAAAGATTAGGAAAGATATAGGGAAATGATTACAAAGCGTCCAAATCCTGGGTTTAGTACTTATGATTAAGTTGATATCTTTTATATTGGACTCATTCCTTTTACTAGGAGTATGATTGATGCAGCACATGAGGCATTCTAATGAGAAAAACTCCAGATGAAGCTTTTAGGTTAATAGAAGAAATACCGAATAATAGCTTCCAATATAATTCTAAGTGTTGTTCTAGAAAACCATTAGGAGTTCATGTTATAAATGACACAACTGCATTAACAGCTTAATTAATAGTTCTAAGTAAGCAAACAAATAATTTAGAGAAGAAAGTTGGTAATAATTCTTTTGGAAATTCTGGGGCCCAAGGGACTTTTAATTCATCTCATACATCCATGGATTTTCAAGATGGAAATTCCTTTGCTTAAGACCTTGAACAAGCTTAATATATACAATTCAATAGGCAAAGGGGAGAAAACATCCAAATTTCTCATGGCATAACAATACAAACTATCAAAATCCTTCAGCCAATCATTTAAGGAACCCTCCTCTTGATTTTAGACCAAATCAACATGTGCAAGAGAAGTCTAGCATGGATAAGACTCTATTTAGCTATAGTCAAGAAACTAGACAAGAAATTCAAGGTCAAATAAGGGATTTAGCCAATTGTAGTAAATAAGGAAGAAGAGTGACCCCGTAGGCTTTTCATAGATCTAATTGTAGAACCCTACAAGCTTAAGGAATGGTTAAGGAATGCTAACCTTGATAAGCAATTTGGAAAAAATTTTAATATATTTAAGAAGTTACAAATAAATATTCCTTTTGCAGAAGCTATCTCCCAAAGGCTAGATTATGCAAAGTTTATTAAGGAAAATTTAACATAGATGAGAAAATTAGAGGATTATGAGATTATAAAGTTAAATAAGGAATGTTTTGCAATCCTGCTAAGGAAGTTACCCCTTTAGCTTAAGGATCCTGGTAGTTTTACTATTCCTGATGTGATTCGTAATTTGCAAATAGATAAGGTACTGATGGACTTAGGAGCAAGTATAAATTTAATACCCTTACCTATCCTTAAGAGGTCGAGGTTCGGAGAGGCAAAACCTACAACAGTCTCATTACAATTGGCAAATAGATTAATTACCTATCCACGAGGAATTATTAAAGATGTTTTGGTTAAGCTGGATCAGTTTATATATCCCCTAGATTTTCTAGTTTTAGATATGGAAGCAGTTACAAAGTGCCTATTATTCTTGGATGAAAATTTATGGCTATGGTCAGGGCACTTATTAATCTTCATGGTGGTAAGTTGATTTTAAGACTCCATGATGAAGAGATAGAATTCAATGTGTTTCAAGATGATGTAGTGACCCGATTCCTATATATATATATATAGGAATCTACTATTTAGAGAGTCATTTCACATGATAATTGTGAATTGAATTTCATACACATTCTTAAATTTTGATTTGGAATAGTGGTAAATGTGTTAGCTACATTCAATTGATCATTTTCAGGTATAAGTGATCTTGATGTGATTATCATGCAAATGTGAAGTTATTTGTTTCTTGACTTATGAATTTGGGATTTGTAATGATTAAAGGGATGAAAATTGAGGGATTTTCGTGAATTATAAATGTTTTAGGAAATGAGAAAGGGTGGATTGATGAATTATAGGATGTTGTTGGGAGGGGTTTGTAATTTAAATGTCATTGGAGTCAAATTTTGATTTTAGCACTAAAATCTAACCTAACTTTTCGACCCATTTTCTGTCCTGATATAATGCGAATTTGAAGGAGAATAAGGAAGCAATGTTTTAGCACTGCGACTTAGTTGGATTTTAAAGATTTGGGTCAAAAGGATACGTATAATGAAAGTTATGGTTATTTTACAAAATCTGCTCATGTTAGGATATTAATTCGAGTACCCTGGATATTTCCTTTTAAATGAGGACCTTGGATCCCGAATTATGGTACGTATAAAACATAACAATTTTTCATATATGTATTTTGGATAGGCTTATAAAATTTCATTATCAAATGACTGGTGGTTATTGAGTTATGGTGAATTAAACAAGGGATGACAATTTGAAGAGAGTGATTGGTGGAGTAAAAACCAATGAGAATGTGACATTTTGGACCAATTATGTTTCATTACTTACCACCATCAGTTTTTAACCATTTTGAGTCTCATTTCCAGACATTTTCTTTTGCTTTCTTCTTCTTCCTTCGTGATCTTCAATCCCTAACCCTAACCTACATGATTCTTACCAAAATTAAACCAAACATTAGATTATTTTGTAGATCTTGATGAGTTCTTCCAAACCCCTCTTCTCCTACCTTGATTGGAGCACGGATTTGCATGGTTTAGGAACTAAAAAGACTTGGTTAAATTATAACAAGTAAGTATATGGTTCCTCTTGAGAAAGCATGAAAGCATGAGATGTATGTAAGTGTGTAGAGTTGAAATTTGCATGAGATTGGAATAATATACATGAAAACTGAGGTTAATTTGATGTCTGACATTTCGACCCATTTTTCATGCACATAGGATTCGAATATGAAAGAGCCTTAAGAATGAAAGTTATGTAGATAGATGTTAGGAAGATATTGGTGAAAGAATCATGTAAAAAGGATGAATATAACTATAGTTATGATCATTCTTCAGAAACTGCTTGTGACATGTCGTTTTCTGGAAAACTACAATTGTGTCTTAGTTTTGAGGTACTTAGAGCCAGTACGTGGAGTAGATCAAAATATGAGAATTGTCTAGTAATTTCTTGGTGAAATATTGGTGAAAGAATCGCATTCATTGGATGAGTGAAACTCAATCTATGGCTATTTTTCTTAAACTTCCCAATAGACACCATAATTCTAGAACCTGTGTATTCGGGCTTGATTTTAAGATGATTAGAGCCTGATTTTGAATGAGCTTTAAACATGACATTTGTAGTGATATATCTTAGCTTTCCATAGATTAAAGAATCATGATGATTGAATGAGTATCACTTAAGTTATGATTAGTACACTGAAACTACCTTCAGTGAAACACTAAATCTGGAACAGAAAGTTACGTCCTGATGTTGAGGCATTTAAAAGCTCGATGAGAAAGATCTTCAAGCATGAAGGTTTTAGATATGGATCTTGCATTTACTATGGTGAAAGTGTCATGTCATTTAGATTAGTGAATTGAAAGTTATGCATATTTTCTGACACGCGATCATAGTGAACTTCAGAAATGAGACTTTCAATGGATGTAGGATAAATTGCTAGAAGTTTAGATAAGTTTGGATTGTGATATGATGATATATATTAAAGATTTGATGTTGGCATTAATGTGTATGAATAAGATGAATTAGAAGCGATTGAATATGAATCGAGCATGCATTATTCATGATATATTCATACATACATAATTGGTCATTATGCAATTGAACAAATAATAATATGTGTGTATGTAATGGAATTCTAGGAGAGCGCATTGAGCAAAATCCAGACATCTCCTAAATAGCTAGACATTGAATATCTGAAGATCTTTGTGAGTTGGACTAGAGTGCACAATCACTCTATATACTATGTTTAATTCAGTTATTTCTGCTTATTTTTTTTGAAATTGTGAAAACTGATCTGATTATATAAATATAATGTGGAGGTATAAGGTGGTGTGTCTACTGCTATTCTGGACACTGAGTGTTCGAGGATGTTTGTTATTGGGAATACATTGGGAGTGCTAACTTGTATGTGAACTCTGAGACCTATATGTTTAATTATGTTAAATGTCGGATTCTAATTCAATAATTGTATTCTGTATATGTGTTTTACATGTGCTTCCATTATGATGATTGAAAATGTCTTATACTATGTGGTTCCCAACTATAGGTTAGATTCCGGACTTAGGTCCGATGATTATAAAAATGCGAATTGTATGTGTATTTTGCTCGATTAATTGCTTGTATGATCTGTAATGTGTTGCTTTGCGTTCATAAAATGTATGATCACATTAATGGCGTTGTGACTGAGGTGACTAGGCTAGCCGCAATTGGCGTGAGGCTTATGCCCATGGTTGGAATGAGCCTCAAGCTCAAATATGTGTTGACCCACTTTTCACTATGTATCAGGGTCAATACCCGAAAAATGAGCCCAGTATCATCTACTGATATGGGACAGTAAATGGCATAAAGTCACAAAAAAAAGAAACTTGAGTCCCATGTGTATTTGTAATTGTCTTCTCGCATGATAGAATGTCATTGTATAATCATACTTTAATATGCTAAACACATGAAAAACGTTATTTTAATTGTGATGATTCTGTGATTTATTTTATGTTATATGATTATGTGTGGATAGAGTGAACATATCAACGATGGCCACTCACTGAGTTTTTTTCCTGAAAACTGACCCCACGTAATATTTCAGGTCGGAGGGAGCTCGACTCCTAAGTTAATATATTGTAGAGAGAGTGACATCTCCAAACTTTACCAAGTTAAATTTATGGGGATCAACATCTCCAAACTTTCGTTTAGTGGCATAGGCCTCTACTAACTTGCACATAATAGTAAGCAAGTTAATTTCATGACATAGTCTTGGTTTCATATCATGGTATATGAATGCATTACATAGTTAAGAAACTTATAGTATTGCTTTGTTGGACAGAATGATATTATCTTCAACATTGTTGCCTCGATTAACCTGTAATAACTAAAAAATCAAAAGATACATAACTTAAACAAAATAATTTCATAAGAATGCATTACATAGTTAAGAAACTAACAGTATTACTTTGTTGCCTAGATATGATATTATCTTCAATAGTGTTTCCTCGATAAATCTGTAATAACCAAAAAATCAAAAGATATATAGCTTAAACATAATAATTTCATAAGAATGATTACATAGTTAAGAAACTTACAGTATTGCTTTGTTGGCTAGGAATGATATTATCTTCAACAGTATTGCCTTGATTAACCTACAATAACTAGAAAATCAAAAGATACATAAGTTAGGTAATATAATCTTTTGTCAGAATGCATTACATAGCTAGGAGACACGCATTAATGATCTTAATTCTATACATCTAGAAGATATTTAATGATCAATTAGATAAATTAGAAAAATGGTCCCGAATAGATTTCAATCATTAGAAATAAATAAATGGATACATATATGTGAAGATGTTGTAGTTATGCCATCTTTACTATATTTTCTTAAAGGACTGGACTAGTGAGCCCCACGCGACACCTACATGGGCCCACTCCTTTTTAAAATCAAAATTATCTTTTTATCTTTTTGTCTTTTTATTAATTTTGTAATTATTAGAGATTATAAATGACAATTCATATAATTTTAAATACACATTTATGTTTTCACCCTTTGTTTTTTTTATTAATTTACCAAATAATCAGTTATGAAATTCTTAGGAAGCCCCTAGTGGGAGCCCCTGCACAAGGGGCTTCCTAGTTATTTCGTTTCTTGAATTATAACCAAATTCGCAACATTTTCTGCATCTTTGCACTTGACCATTCCGAGACAACATATTTGGGTTGCTCACTTTTTTAGGCTCATTCTTCGCTTTCCTTCTTGTCATTTTAAGTCTTCTTAGATTACCCTCTTTGCAAGTGTATGTATTTGGCAGTCGAGGAAGTTTGAGCCTTTGGATAGGCCAATACAAAAATTGCCTAAGCCATCAATTGAAGAGCCTCCAACGCTTGAACTTAAAC
>JAOXYD010001737.1:0-15667 GCA_028565735.1 Pinacopodium congolense | reverse complement strand
TAGCAACATCTTATTCTTGGTCATTGCATCAATTAGATAATAATAATAATGCATTTTTACATGGGTTTTTGGATGAGTGGTTTACATGTTACCACTTGATGGGCATAGTAAGGTTAAACCTAGTGATGTTTGTTGCCTAAGAAGATCTTTATATGGGGTTAAGCAAGCTTCTTATCAATGGAATTATCAATTTACTATTAAATTAAAGGAATATGGGTTATTTAATCAGCTTATGATCACTACCTCTTTATTAGATCTCATGTGCTTCATTTTTGGCTCTTATTGTCTGTGTCAATGATGTGTTAATTACTGTATTTTATGAAGTTGATATTATTCATGTTAAATGTTTCTCCATTAGCAGTTTACTATTAAGGACTTAGGCATTACCAAATACTTTTTGGGGTTGGAAGTTACAAGATTTGACCATGGTTTCTTCCTTAATCAACGCAAGTATATTCTTGATCAATCAACTGATGTAGGCTTACTACATGTAATTGTCATTTCCACACCTATTTTAAAAGGAACAAAAATTTTCTAATGATACAGTTGTTTTACTTCCTCATCCAGACAAATATCAAAGCTTAGTGGGTCGGCTTCTTTATCTCAATTTCACTAGATTGAATATTAGTTATGGTGTTCAGTAGCTGAGTCAATTTGCGTAGGTCCCATGTCAACAACACTGGGGTATGGCCATTCATTTAATCAAGTATGTAAACAGTTCTCCTTCTAAAGGTTTGTTTCTTCCAGCTATTAATGAACTTTAGTTTGGAAGCTTTTTTCAGATGCTGATTGGGCCTTCTATCTACTTACCAGAAGATCTCTTAGTGGCTATGCCATCTTCCTAAGTTCTTCATTAATCTCCTGTAAGACCAAAAAGCAGACCATTGTGTCCTAGTCTTTTGCAAAAGAAAAATATGGAAATCTTACCTTTATTGCTTATGAATTGAAGTGGATTTCTTATATCATACAATACTTGCAGATTCCTCTTTCTTGACCTATCAAATTATAGTGCGATAACCAAACTACTTTACATATTATGACTAATCTATTGTTCCATGAATGCACCAAACTTCTGGATATTGATTGCCACCTAGTTTGTGATTATTATAAGAAAAGGTTTATCCAAATTTTGCATGTCTCTATTAAACTTCAAGTTGCTGATATCTTTACCAAAGTGTCAAGGGTTAAATTTATAGTATTTTTGGATGTTATTTGATGTCAATTTAATGCTATTTTAGTGCTTAAATATTCCATTTATGTGTTATTATGTTTACTTTGCAGGATAGAACTTAAAGATAGAGATTATAGTAAAAATATGGAAGTTAACTTACAATGACGGGTTGTTCATCCTACAATGTCGCCATTGATGGATGAACAGGGTATTATGATGAACAATACCCAAAATATGACTAGTTAAATATATCATCTTCAAATCTCCAAAATTGCAACTTAGACGTATTCTTTTTGTCAATATATCATCTTCAAATCTCCAAAATTGCAACTTAGACGTATTCTTTTTATCTAAAAATGCAAGTGGGAGGTTGTAGGAGTTGTAAAAATAAAAAATAACAACAAAAACATGAATCAATAATAATAATTCAAATTTGAAATTTAGAGAGAGAGAATTATTCTTCCTTTTCTCTTAGTTTCTTAGCTTCAAATACTTATAATTCGAGTTATATTATAAGTTTTGAGTTGCTGTTTGTTAGAGAGCATTGCTAAGACATATATCTTTGTTTCTAAACCACCACAAGGGGTTTCTAAACTCAAATTATTGCTATATTTTCTTTGTTTTTAGGATTAATAAATATTCTTATTCTTATGATCATATTCTTGAATATTTTTTGATTTTCTACGAGATCTGTGGAATCTGAAGCAGTGTTGTTGTCCAGATCATGTTTAGGAGTTTAAGATTTGTCCAGGAGCTTTATAAACCTATTTTCTAACATCTAAAATAATTATTTCAGCTTATATTTTCGGATCTATCAAAATATGTGGATTAAGATGCATGTTTTGTATACTTTGATGATTATGTGTGGTTAAATCCATCTTCCAGCTTAGAATTGATGTTTTAATGTTTTAAGAGAGTTTGAATTAATGTATTAAGGTCTAATTTTGTTTATTAAAGGTCTTAAAATTCTTATTTTGGATTGATCACCTAAGATTAGAGTGAAAGACAATCTAGGATCCAAGAAATTTGCCTAGGTTATTGGAAAAATCAATAAACAACACAAATTAATCAATGAATGATCAAAATTTGATTATTTGTGAGAGTTAGAGATCTGAGACCATAAATCTAGAAATCAACTTCTTGAAATTAAATCCCATTGACTAGATTTAAATTATAACCAAACTTTAAAATAAGTTTAATGGAGAAAAGGCATAAATATTAACTATAGTTTTGTCTTGAATTCGTGAAGAAACTCTAATCCAACCTTTAAAATTATTTAAAGCTCAATTAATTCATTAATCACCTCATCCTTAGCTAGATTCCTCATTTTGATAATTTTCAGTAATTTATAAATCATTTTATAATTTAAAAATTTAAGGTTTGAAGCATAGTAGGATAGTTTAGTATTTTTCATCTTTTTAATTAATTATTTTTGGAATTATCTAGATAATTGTAATCCGGTTGACCTAATAGTTATATCATATAAACTTTCTTGCGAGAACGATACTCGGAGTCTTAAATATACTCCACTTTATTACTTGATGCGACTGGTACACATGCCGAAAAGTTGGTCTCGAATTAATTGTTAAATTTTACGTTGAAATATAGAATAATTTGAACTAATTTTATATGTGGCCAATCGCAATCAAGCTTTTGGCTTCGTTTTTAGGGAAGTGTATTGCAATATTAGGGATATATTAGTGTCAATTACTATAGAGTTTATTTTGTTATTTGCGTTGATTTCTTTATTGTGTTATGTGTTTATTTTATTTTTCTTTTTTCAGTTTCTTTCTTTATTTTATTTTTTTGTCAACTTTTTTTGTGAGTTGGGACATCTTTTGGTAGCTTACTTGAGTTATCAAGAAGATGTGGAGGCAACAAGACCATTGGTATGATTACCAATGGTATAAGCCTAAAGTTGAAATTAACCTGGGCGATAGATGGACAAATCAATTCAAATATTTTGATGAAACCTATACCTTTGATTTTAAGGATGACCCTAATTACTCTTGGATTAATCAAACTTGTTTTGAACAACCTTTACATTTTTCTAGTCAATAGTATCTTGAGTGTGTAGATGAGTGTACCCTTAGTTGGAAGAATTATCCTGATTATTCTTGGCTTAATAAGGTTGCATTCATTTTACATTTAGAAAATCCTTCTCAGCTTGAGCATGATCAAAGAACCATGAGAGAAATTTGAGAATCAATTAAGGAAATTGATCATGAAAGGTCAATTAAGCTAATAAGTGAAAGTGGTGGGTCTGCACCTAACTTTCAGTGACACAAATTTTGAAACTGTTGAACGTGAGCATCAATTCTGGGTCATTGAAACTAAGTTAGATAAAGAGTTCAAGGTAGCATTTAAGAGCATAGATTTAATAGGTATTTCAACTTTTAATTCGCGAGCAAAAGTTGAATACTTAGACTTTTTACCAAGATGCTTTGTTAAGGGTGAGACTTATGAAGTCAGGACCTTTTTGATTGGTATAGGAACCCTTCCGAAATTGTTTTGTCATTATTCAAAGGATGAGGATGAGAAGTTAGATATTGGACCAAATCTTAGGTTGAAAATTTCCTAACGTTAAGGTCCAGCTAAAAGACTTTAAAGAAGCACTTATTGGGAGGCAACCCAACCATAGAAGTAGGATTTCATATACTTTTAATAATTTAGTATGCTTTTTCCATACTTTTGGTGTGTTTTCATTTAGTGTGTTTTGGTATGTTTGTTTTTATTTCTTGTATATTTTCTTTTGTTTGTGGTGCTTTGAGCTTTTGTCCTTAATTTTCATATGGCTGCAATTTACATCGATTGAGTGCTTACACAATCATATCTTTATCGAGTTATATTTTTTTCCTTTCTCTCACATTTGGAGCTTATTTGTTGAATTTATGAACATTGGAGACAATGTTCAATTTAAGTCTGGGGGAAGGATATATGTCTTGAGTACACTTAAGTATTTATTGTCTGATAGTATATCAATTTATCAATTTTATTTTACTAGTCTATAATTTGTGAAATTTTTTTATTTTGATGCTTATTATTGTCTATGTTTTCTTTTGAATTTAATTATTTTGACAATTTGAAATGTTATACGATTAATTTTGACTATTACTGACTAAATGTTTTTAACTCATTTCATAATTTGGATAACGGATACCTGATAAATAGAATGATATTCCATATAAAAAATGCAACTTCATGAGTAATTTTGTTCTTTTAAAACACTTGTATCATTAGAATAAATAAATAAATAAATAACTTAGTTAATTAAAAAAATGAACAAAATTCACTCCGCTGATTTCTAATCTTATACATATATGTATGTAAAATAAGAAAGAAAAAGAAACAAAAAGAAGAAAAAGAGAAAAAGTAATATGTGTGTGTGTGTGTGTGTGTGTTTGTGTGTATAAGGTTGAAGTTATGAGTGGTACTAATTACTAGTTGATTTGATGTAACTCAATTAAGTAACTGGAGGTTATTTACGACAAAATGTTCACCTTCACTTCAAAAGATTGAGTTACTTCTCAACTGAGTTATTCGCATATTTAATTAATTAGTTAACTAAATAAATTATCAAATAAAGAATGTGAAAGTGTTTAGAAAGTAGTCGCATTAAACTCATTATATTTTCCTTTTACACAAGGCACTTGCTGCTTCCTCTTTCTCCTTTTTTTAATTTAAGTTGGGCTTGAAAGATCTTTATCAAGCTCCAACTTAAAGGGGGAATGTAGAAGTATTTGTAGCCTTATGTTTAGTGGTATTTAAACACTTTTTATAGTTAGCTACATTATTACTGTTACGGTTAGTTAACAACGTTAGTTTAGACAGTAGTATATATATTTATAGCTTCACAGATACTGCAAAGGTTATTGATGTTTTTGTATACCGTCATTCTCGATTGTGTGAATAATGAGAAGATCTATGATTTCATAATCAGTTCTTGGTTTGTTTAAGTGAAAGAGAAGCTCTCACAAGGCAACCTCATTATAGGTTTTACATGTTTCATATTTGTAGTTATGGTTCTTCGTTTGTTAGCTATTATAGTTTAGTTATGCCAATTATTTATTTTTACCATGACAAATGTTGTTGTAGCACTTATAGTCTCCATAGGAAATGAAATCAAGGCCCCCTATAAATCTAAAACACTGGTAGAAAGAATAATTATGATAGTACTATGCTTTATTTAGTTGGGTTTTTGTTTTTGATTTTCGTTACCTATTTTTCTAAGCACAGAAACCGAAAAAAAGTACAAAAACCTATCAAATAACATGCTAATACAGTACACAAACTGATAAAAAATAGTACATAAACAAAAAAACACAAAAATTAATACAAAAATACAAAAACTACAATTAAAAACCATAACTAACAACGCAATTAAACATACCTCTAGTTATTTAAGATCACAAGGAAGATCAATATTATGCTTATATTGTTCAATTACCTTCGAAAATTGGTAATATCAATCCGACCTTCATTGTTGTTGATATTTCTCTTTGTTTGATAAATTTAAGTTTAGATATTTTGATCATAATTCGAGATCAAGTTCTTCTCACGTGGAGGAAATTGATGCGGATGATCTTAATATAAGATTTATAGATCATTAAAAGTGTTAAAAGTTCAAACGAAACTGAAATTTTAGGCTAATACATGTAGTAATACATCATTATATTTATAACACACTACCCTATTTATAATACACCACTATATTTAGTTCCGTGTTGACCCATTAAAACCAAATAAAAAAGTGTAAATTTTCAACATGGTGCCTACATACTACCGTGTTGATCCATTCAAAGAAGATAAAAAGTACTAATTTTCAATAGAACACTTGCACACAACTGTGTATGGGCTACATAGATTGTTGTTCTTCGAATTTATCATCATTTATTGGGATAACTATATTTGTAGTCTTAAATCTTTCACCATTTTCCCAATTGAGTCATATACCTTTAAAACTTTTTATTGAAGTCTTAAACCTATACGAATTAATCAAAGACAGTCCTTATAGGATTTAATTGAGAAAGTTGTGAAATGTTTAGTATTTAATTAAATAAATTGTGAAAGGTTTATGACTATAAATAGGGTTATTCCGAATATTTGTAGTTTTAAATCTTTCATAATATTTTCAGTTAAATCCTAAACCTTTCACAATTTTTTCAATGAAGTCCTACAAGGATTGCCTTTAATTAATTTGCATAAGTATATGACTTCAATAGAAAGTTTCAAAGATATATGACTCAATTGAGAAAATGATAAAAGGCTTAAGACTATAAATATACTTAATCATCATTTATTATATAGAAAAATTGTGTTTTATATTTTATTTTAGTTGCAAAAGATATTATTATCTTTAGTTTACGTTTAAGATTTCATACTATATTTGGATTAGTCACTTTATTTGTAATCTATAGTTTTCTCTCAAATCTTAAGGGATCATTTAGTATTGCTATAGGTTGTGGTTTTTAATTGTTGTTTTAATATATTTATATTGATTTTTGTGTTTTATTCTCGATTTCTGTACTGTATTAATATGTTGTCTTTATCAATTTTTGTGTTAAAAACTAAAACTAAAAACCCTAAATATACCAAACAAGCCTTAAATTAAATTTAGCGTTTGCTGTCACATTTACTCAGAATAACCATAAAAATAGTTGAGAGTCCAAGCACATCTATTCCAGGAGTTAAGTGGACCAGTCCAATCGTTGTCACTTTTTATTTCTGACCTTTCATCATTTTGGATGCCATGAGAGCTGTGCATCTTCTCCTTTTTCCGTTTGTCTGGTTTAATTCATGTTATCCGTACATGGCATCAAGTGGCCACCAGATTCTATGATGTGTGTTTTACATGCAGATCGAGACTACCCACTTGACAATTAGACTAGAAGATTAATGATTAACTTAAAAGATTTGAGCTCTGTTGTACCTAAACAACAACATAAAAATGAAAAAAGAAAACGATAAAGCACCGTCTTTAAAAGATATAAAAATAAATATATTGTGATGAATGTTGAATAGAACATAAAACATGATAAAGTTGTTTCGAAAACTTAATCAAGAAGTTTAGTTTAAATAATTCTACCAAATTCATAACCATAAAAAATGAGTATAAGAACATAAATTAAGAGATGAAGTATAAAAGTAAATTAAAATTTTAAATTAACATTCAATTTAAAAAATTATATTGAGTTGTTTTGTAATGAACTTGTTGACAAAATTATGCGACAAAAAATGACAATAATGACAATAGTGAAATGCTATGCTTTTCATCTATCTTTTTTAGTTTTGTTCCTGTTGAATATGATGTTTGGTAATAGAAACACTTCATATATTTTTATTTATTATAAAGTGATGTATGCTGCTAAAAGATATTTCTTTATTACGTAATTTGATTACATTAATGTCATCAAGAATTGTACTTGACACTTATTTACTAATTAGCAATTCGTTTGCCTCCATTTGTTTGTAAGGAACACCAATTTTTCCTACGAACCTCAACTCAAATGAAGCTTATACTCCTGTTTATGTAGAATGATTTAGGTTTGAGCTTCATTGAACTTGTTAAATTGTCACATCCACTGAAAACCACAATTAAACATGTTAGCGTTTCTATAACCTAATACTCACACTTCTTTAAAATGAAGGGTATTGTTGAATACTATTTACATTCTTGGAAGAAATTTCCTTACAATTCATACCATCATATTAAAAGATGAAATATAAAAGATCTTCCATGCGAAAGGATGGGATTTATCCATATATTTTGCATGTGGAGCACAGAGAGATAATGACATATAGGTGAGGATGGCTATGAATGCGTTGATTTGTCATCCAGGGGACGGCAATTGGTGACTAAAATTCTGAAATATCATGCAAGCTCGGCCCCAGGCATCACAGGATAGGATTTAGACATTTATTCCTTGAACCTTTTTTCCTTCAGAACGATCTAGTTCGATCTTATTCCTCTCCAAAGTACGACTCCTGAAAATAAAATCCTTGAATTGTTTCTGTCAATTGCATATCACGATCACTGTAAGATATGCAAATCACAGAAAAATTCCTCTATCTGAAATCATTTTATGAGATACAAACAGGATATAAACACAGGACGAACCAAAGGTTATAAATGATCTTAAGTACAAGAACGGTATCCAGGAATAGGTGTTGGGATTGCTTAGGATAAGAAAAATAGGATCGTGTAAGCAGCTGTTTTCTTCTTTTGCTTATTCACGTCCTCCGCTATTCTGTTTTTGTTGTTTTTGTGTAATGCTTGTCTTTGCGATTCTCTTTTATCTCTTTTTTGTTGAAATCATACGTCTAAAACCAAAATTTTGAAAGTTGCTATGTTTATAGGTTGATGAAATATAGCACCTTGAAAATATTGTTAGTATACCCATCTAGAAAGTTTTATGTGGTGACCATTAGTAATTACAACACTTATATAGCAAGAGATAATTTAAGATATATAAAGACATTGAAAATTATTTCTGTCTGTGATAACCACAAGCTGATCAACAATAATTTTCTTAATTGAATTTGAGATTGCTATTGGATGTTTAAAGGTGTATGATTAGTTTATTATGGTGATAGCATAAGAAAAAAGAACATTTTTATTAATAAACATTTTGATTCAGATTACTGTCACTACTTGTTTCTGTTTGATATTTTAAATATGACTTTTGATAAGAATATTATATCAAGATAATTTAAGAGGATATACCACGTAAAGAGAATTTTTTAATAATTTTCAAGAGATGCAGAAGATTGATTGAGGCTTATCGATCAATCAATATATCTTACTATTCGATCAACATTTGAAAATTTTAGGATATTGATAAACTAATATCTTATACTGGCCAACTAGTGTGATCAAAGTTTGTTTTTTAAAAACAATTTTGATGAAATTATGAAGAATTGTATGCCAAATAAAAATAAAAAAAAGAAAGGGAGAGGGAAGTAGGGGAGACATAGTGAACAAAGAAAAGAGGCAATTTCAAGCAATAAGAAAGGTGATTAAGTAGAATTTAATGTCAACAATGAAAGTTAAGTTGTGCTCATTTAGTTTTGAAATCGAAAAGGAGACTTAAAGTACATATCTTACAATTTTTTTAGAATGAACAAAACTGTATTGACCATTTCAAAATATATGTACATAGAGTTCCTATTACAACCAAAAGAGGGAATAAAATTACAGCACCGGCAATGGATGATAAATTCCAATTAAGATTTTTAGGTGGATTGTTATAATTATTTGTGTTATTATCATTTATTTATACCTTAATTAATTGTTTTCATGTTTCGATATCTATATTTCGGGAAGAGACATAGGAAACCTAAATTCTCTTATGATAAATTTAGACCTTTAACTAAACTAATTAAATTTGAATTTTCATTCAAAATAAATATATGTGAATTGTGTACTATATGACATGTAGTTATACGGTAAGAGAGACGTGCGTTTTAAGGAGCACAGGAAATACAACTATGGTTTCAAGTATTGCTTATAAAAGTATTTTAAGAAGTTAATAAAGTAAAAAAATTAATAAGAAAAGGTGGCCAGCCACCGCTCTTGCCTATAAAAGGCAGGAGCATGAAGCAAAATCCCAAGGTAGAAATAGAAACGAGAGAGAAGAGTGAGGTCGAAAAAAAAAAAAAAAGAGACCAATATTTTATATTTATACGAGTTTGGTTTTTTTTTTGTTGTAATTTTCCAGTTTTCTTAGTAATGAAATTCAAACTATCCTTACCGGTGTTTTTTTAACTCTAATTTTGGTTTTCACATAAAATTTGTATATCTATTTTATCTTTATTATTTTTCAGTTCTTTTAAACTGCAATTATGCTTTATCCAAATTTCTCAACAAGTTGTATGAAAGCCAACCTTTGAGTGTATACATCTACATTTTATATGTTTTGTAATTTTCACTAAAAGTAGATTTTTCATATTAAAAGATAAGTTAGATTATTATTCACTCTTTTGAAAATAATATTCATAAAACAGTCATGATAAAAACAATGACAGTAATGTATGAAATTGAAAAGTTCAACGGGAGCAAGTTCTCATAATAGAGGTTGAAAATAAAGGCAATCCTAAGAGAAGACAATTGTTTAACGGCCATTAATCAAAATTCATCTAGGGTAATAGATGAAAAGTGGAACGTCATGTATGAGAATGCTGTAGCTAATCATCATTTAATATTAGTGAGTATTATCCAACACTTAAGGGAAGAAGATGATGAAAGAAATATGAGATCACACCTAAAAAAATTGTACGACGCTAAATCGCTCAATGACAAAATTATTCTTAAGAGGAAACTATACACTTTGCGTATGGCATAATCCACTTTAGTGATATAGCACTTAAACACTTTGAATATTTTGTTTTCCCAACTCGCATCATTGAAGTACATAATAAAGATAAGTGAACGTGCAAAAATTCTACTTCAAAGTCAACTAGATTCACATGATCAACTCATCATCAATTTAACAAACAATACAGATACTCTAGTCTTCAATAATATTGTAACTACTACTTTGGAAAAAGAGATTCAGCATAAGAATAAGAAAGATAGGTTTGTAAGTTCGCAATAAGTGAAGGCCTTGATGATGATAAAAGGGAGATTAATGGAACGTGGCTCAAGTAAGAGTTAGGATCATAATAGATCAAAATCCATGAGTAAGAAGAATTTCAAGTACTAAAATTATGGTAAAAAAGGTCACCTAAAGAAGGATTGATGGAATCTAAATAAGAAAGTTTATGTTTCTTAAGGAAACACTGTAAGCGCTACAAATGATGGAAGTGTTATAGTTCATAAATCGGTAACAACTATTGGAATACAAAGGAGATTTGCTATTGTATAGTTCTCGATTCGGCAGTTACTTTCATATAACCTCTTGAAAAGAATAATTCCACCAATATGAATCTGTTTCCAAGGGATCTATGTACAACTGTAATAATCATGGTTTAAAGATCATTAGAATTGACACCATCAAGTTAAAGATATATGATAGAACAACTCAAACTATTGAAAAAATGCTACATGTGGATGGCTTAAGAAGAATTTATTATCTATAGGATAACTAGATGGTCTCAAATTTAAATTTGAGATTCAAAATAAGATCATGAAGGTGATCAAAGGAGCACGTGTACTTATAAAAATAGAGAACATAGTTATAAATCTGTACATGTTGAAGGGAGAAACTTTACAAGAAGGAGAAGCATCAGTTACTATGACTAGTTCAGGTGAAAAATCTGCGATAACATGGCATTAAAAGCTTAAACATATATCTAAACAAGGAATGAAGATACTTACAGAGAAGAATCTACTTTCAGATCTGACAAAGGTATCATTGCCTTTTTTTAAGTATTGCATTATGAGCAAGCAGCATCGATTGAAGTTTATCACATCAAATTTTAGAAGTAAGAAAATTCTAGGATTAATTTACTCTGATTTATGGCAAGTACCAATTACGTCCTTAGGAGGAACAAAATTCTTTGTATCATTCATTGATGATTAGTCAAGGAGATGGTTGTTTTGTATTAAGAGGAAGGTAGATGTATTTCTAGTTTTCAAAATTCACAAAGTGTAGATAGAACTCAAATCTAGCAAGAAGATCAAATGTTTATGGACAAATAATGGAGGATAATATACCGGTAAATAATTTGATGAATTTTGAAAGAAAGAAGCATCAAAAGGTAGTTTACAATGACATACAGTCCTCAACAAAATGGAGTGACAAAGCGAATGAATAGAGCTCTATTGGAGATAATAAGAGTGATAATGAGAACTGTAGGTTTAGATAAGAAGTTTTAGATAAAATCAGTTAATTCTACCTATTTTGTGGTGAATCGGACTTTATCAATTGCCTATTTTATGGTGAATCGGACTTTTTCAACTACAATTAAGTTGAAGACATCGATGGAGATGTAGAATGGTAGACCGATAGATTGCTTGAACCTTCATATACTTAGAAACCCTGCTTATGTGATGTTCAATTCCTAAGAAACTACAAAAGTTGATCCAAAATCCAGAAGATGTATATTTTTAGGGTATGCTAAAGGTGTGAAGGTGTATCATCTGTGGGATTCCACTATCCACAGTATTGTTATCAATTGAGATATTATTTTCATAGAATATAAGGATCAAGAGTAAGTAGAAATTGTTAACACTCCAAAAGTGAATCGAAAGACTACAATAGTACAGATGGAAAAGGAAGTTAACCAAAATGTTTCTTCTGAAGCTACACTAAAGCATGAAGAGCAAGAACTAATCGAATTTGATATTCCAGATACTAGGAAATCAACTCACATAAGAAGGTCACCAAGCTAGTAGTCAGATTATATTATGGAGAGTAATATTGCATATTGTCTTTAAGTTGAGAACATAGAGCCTTCAAAATTTAAAAAATAATAAATAGTTCAGATGCAACTCAACAGATGACAGCAATGCAAAAAGAGATCAAAGCATTTCATAAGAATAAGACATAGGAATTAGTGTCACTACTACAAGGAAGAAAGACCATTGGTAATAAATGGATTTACAAAATTAAGCAAAGTGGTGATGATCAAGTAGATCGATATCTTGTTAGATTGGTGGTGAAAGGATATACTGAGAAAGAAGGTATTGAATTCAAAAAAATATTTTCTATTGTGGTTTGACTCACTACAGTTCAAGTAATTCTGGCTATGTGTGTTACATTTAACTTACATCTTGAGCAATTATATCTGAAAACTACATTTCTTTATGAAGATCTTAAAGAAGAAATTTATATACTCCAGCTCCAACTAGAAGGTTTTGAAGAAAAAGGGAAAGAAAACTGGGTTCACAGGTTGAACAAATCTCTATACAAAATATAAAGAAAGTTCCGAGATATTGATACAAAAGATTTGATTCCTTTATCATGAGCTTTAGTTATAACAGACTGAATACAGACTTTTACACATATTTCAAGAGGTTTGATAAAGATAATTTTATAATCTTACTATTGTACGTAAATGTTTTATTAGTAATAGGCCTTAACAATGATCGTATCAAAGAATTAAAGGCATAGTTAGTTATGGAATTTAAAATGAAGGACTTATGATTGGCAAATAATATTATAGGGATGCAAATTTATTGAGACAGAAATAATATAAAGATTTAACTTTCTTAAAAGAATTATTTAAAGAAGATCTTAAAGCAATTCAACATACAAGATTATAAGTCTAAATTTACCCTACTTCTTGTTAATTTGAAGGTATCCTTAAGTATGAGTCTTATTAATGAAGAAGAGAGGATAAAAATGTCTTGAGTACTGTAAGCATCAGTAGTGGAGAGCCTAGTATGCGTTATGATTTGTACAAGATCAGACATTGCACATGTAGTGGGAGTGATTAGTAGATACACAACGAATCTTAGTCGAGAGCATTGAAATGTTATTAAGAGGATTCTAAGATATATTAAGAGAACCTCAGATGTTGTATTATGTTATAGAGGATCATATTTTATTGTTAGATCATATGTTGATACTGATTATACATGTGATTTTGACAAGAACAGATCCACTACAGGATATGTTTTTACACTAACTAGAGGAGTTATGAGTTAGATCTCAAAACTATAGTCAATTGTGGCTACATTAATAACAGAAGTAGAATATATAACAACTACACAAGCCGATAAAGAAGCAATATGGTTAAAAATATTGTTGGAGGAACTTGAACACAAATAAGATAATATTATTCTGTCTTGTGATAATCAAGGTGCTTTGCATCTTACAAGAAATCTAGCATTTTATTAACAGACAAAACCCATTCGAGTTTAGTATCACTTTATTCATGAGAAAGTGGAAGAAGGAATGGTGAATATGCAGAAAATTCATATCACGTATGACCTAACAAATTTTATGACAAAGGAAATTAATGTTAACACGTTTATATGGTGCTGCTCTTATTGTGACCTAACAGAGATGTAAGCAATATTAAATGGTAAGATAGAAAAAAAATGGTACAAAGATATGATTTATTTTAAATCAAATCTTCAAGTAGGAGAATTGTTAATAAAAGTAAGAGGGTTGGCACTTCAGTAAAACAAAATTAATTAAAAAAGGTGGCTAGCTTACCTATAAAAGGCAGGAGACATGAAGTAAAATCCCAAAGTAGAAAAAGAAACGAGAGAGAAGAGTGAGGTAAGAGAAAAAAAAAAGAGACAAAAATATTTTATATTTTTGTGAATTTAGTTTTTCTTTGTAATTCTTCAGTTTTATTACTGAAATTCTTCTATCTTTACTCATGATTTTTACTCTAATTTAAGAGTTTTCCACATAAAATTTGTGTGTCTATTTTATCTTTTTTTTTTTTAGTTTCGGTTAAACTACGATCCTATTTTATCTAAGTCTCAATGTTTCTTAATAGCGTGTGTGATTGGCATGTTATGATAACTGATTTATGTTATTCAATGTGTATTGAGACGAATGAAGAAATTGATTGTTTTAATATGATTTTTAATGGTGAGAGATGATTAATTGAGGCTTATTAGTCAACACTAAATTGAAACATTTATCAATGTGTTGCTTAAGAATAATAAGTTAGGGAATGAGGAGTGTAACATTATGTTGTTTAGGAATTTTTCTGGGATAAAATATGGTCCAATAGCTATGCATTATGTTTAATAGTTGATGCTAATGTTGCATTTTATTATATATTATATTGTGAAGGATATGCATGGCATGCTAATTTCCTTAACAAGTACCTTGTAGATGGTTGTAGTGTGGTGAGGTTTGTTGTATATAGTGCAACAAAAAATATTTTTTTATTTATACTTTGATATTCCTATTTAGTATATACTACCATATTACATACTATTTTAGGTAAGAAACTAAAGGAGGATATGAAGAATCCAAAATGAATGTTAATACAAAATACAAACAGTCAGATCTAATAAATATTAGTTTGAAAAATATTATTTTAATAATTAATTGAGGTTTTTATAATTATTTTAGAAGGATTAGATTTATTTGTAAAATTGGATTATTCGTACCTATAGTTAATATAAATATTCATTTTAGTTATTTTGGAATATATTTGATAATTGTGAATATGTATAGGTTAATTTATTTTTAACTTGATACTGAAATTTGAGTAATGAGATTTGTTATCAAATAATAATATGTCACGATCTAATCAAATTGGCTTAAACTTAAAGGTGTGAAAATCTAACTTTAAAACATTGTATAGACATAATTCAAAATGTAAGAATATTTAGATGGTCAAGTTATGACCACAAAAAGAAAGACTATTACGTAGAAAAACATGTAGCTTTATATTAATTAATTTATATTCAGATGGCCAAGTCATTATCTCAGAATATTTTGCTTAAAACATAAAAACTGAAATTAGAAATATAGACATAAAAAAACGCATGTAATTTGTAGAGATATGTTAGCCCTATGGCACCCAAGAGGGGGGGTGAATTGGGTGTTTAAAAACTTTTGCGGAATTAAAACACTTTAAACA
>JAOXYD010001728.1:0-29213 GCA_028565735.1 Pinacopodium congolense | reverse complement strand
ATCATTAAGCTCCATTCTGCAAATCAAACATGATAAGGCATCAATTAAACAATTAAACACTAAATTAGGGGTCATAATTCAACAAATTAACCATGCAAATCATATCAATTTGACCCCTATCAATAACAACTATCTAGAAACATTCAATTGGTTGATTTTAAGACTGAAAGATAACTAAACTAAACTAACGATGTAAACTATACAAAGGATATCAAGATTGCTTTTAAAGATTACCAAATGTGAATGAATAGCTAGGGTTTAGGTTTATAATGATTCAATTGAGTTTCTAAGGTGTATGATGCCTAATTTATGGTATCTTCATGAAATCAAGACAAAGTAATGGTTAAGTTGGTGCCTTATCTCTATTGATCATATCCTATAGTTTAGTCTACTCATGGACTTAATTAATAGGTTTAAAATTCAAGACGTTTAATCCCAAAATCCCTTATTTCATGATTAAGGTCCTTATGATTAATTAGAGAATGGTCATGCACTAGTTTGAATCATATTATTTATTGATTTTTCAATAATTAAGATAGAAGGTGTTAGTTCATTAATCATCTAATAACTTCACCTTAAGTAGACAAGTAAAGTAAAGCACTGAGCACTAAAAAATAAACAAAATTTAGTTCATAAACATGTAAAATTACTCAATCAAAACATTTAATAGCCTTAGCTTAGCTAGAAACATGAATTAGCTATTCATATAAAAAAAACGAAAGATGAACACCTTAAACAACATATCTTATGTGAAGGGAAGGGAGAGATAAAATGAAATAAAGTGCTTAGAAAGCACTAATCAAAACTCCAAACTAAAATACAACTCTAAATCACATGTCTAAGCTCTTATAGAATAAAAAAAATCTAAATCTCTAAAAATGAAGGATTGAAATGAAAGAAAAAACTAAAAATTTAAGGTAGATAAATAATTTAAAAATCTTTAAAACTAACAATTTTCTATGCCTAAAAACTTGTTTCTTGATCTTTAAGACTACTTCTATATAAAGGGGGATGTCTACCATAACTTGGCACAAGTGGGAGGCAATTTGATTCAAAAACTTGAGAAGAACAATTGGAGAATTGTGTTTGTAATCTTCAATGAAACTTTAAATTCCGTTATAAATGGCACCGTTAATATCAACTATTATCTCTGGAATTCTTCTACTTCAACACAAGTTTAAGGGGGATTAACTATGGTTAAAGGCCAAACACCATTTAATATTTGAAATTGCTTTTTCATTGAATCTCTTTGTACATTTCCTCAATCATTCACTTCAACCTACAAATTACATATGTGTATATATATAAATTGAACATTTAAGCACCCAAATATAGGTAAATGTACATCAAATAACTTTTGAAAACACATCAAATTATGCACATAATAGCTCCCCACACTTAAGTGTTTACTTTTCCTTAAGAAAACCAAATCATCATCCTCTCAAAATAGAATATAAGCATAGGAAAAATGATCCACACTCATCAAACATAGCCATTGAAAAGGTTTCATTCATCATTCAATAAAAATGAAAAATTGAAATGTTATATAACTAATTAATTATACTTAATCATAATTGAAATTAAATCACTTTATGCTTCTTCAATCTTCAACCTAAACCAAAAAAGTCAATTCCATATGTAAAATGAATAATCATAAAGTTATATGCATTAACTTTTAAACAATTCCACATTTTTATTCATTAGGAGTAAGACATAAACAAAAATGTTTTTGATGCATACTTAAGATGTCACTTAGTATTTTTATGTAAAAGAGAACACCTTAACTTCAACATGTCCATTGGTTCAAAGCCCACAAAGTTAATGAAAACTTGGCTAACTTTATTCACATATTTTTTCCTTTTTCTTCTTTTTTGTTTTTGTAGGTTTTTGGATTTTAACTTAAACAAGATGATGAACATGTTTAAAAAAAGTCATAGGCCACTCAGTTATCCATTATCCAAAACATTAAGCAATTTAAAACCATTTGGTCGTCAACATTTATAATCAACCATAAAACATCTTAAATGATCAAAATAAGGAAAATCAAAAAGAAAAATATTCAATGATATTCATTAAAATTGAAAATTTGTTCAATAAATTATATACTGTTGAGAAAATATGATAAAATGATGAGATTTAAGACAAGTAAACACAAGTGTGTTAAAATGATATCCCTCCCCCGCACTTAAAATTTAACATTATCCTCAATGTTATAAAATTTTTATGATATTCTTACTTGTTTGAATGCAAAGATGATAGGATTTGAATATATTAAGAAACTATATGCTAATGATAATCACTTTGCAACCTATAGTTGACATATTAGAGAGAAGCATTTGGTAATTTTTATGGGCATGATGGATGCTTATTTCATAAAAATAAATTACATATGCCTAACCATTTTATGTATGATTTATTTTTGCGTGAGACAATTGGTGGTGGTTTGATAGATCACTTTGACCTTTGAAAGACATTAGACATATTATGCGAGCCTTTTTACTAGTCTAACATAAGATGTGATATAGATAGAATGTGTAGTATGTACATCATTTGTAGAAAAGTTTAATAAAAAGCATTACCACATTTACTTATACTTAGCGAACTATGGATATATATTTCTATAAAGTTTATTTTAAGACTACTTAAATCAAAGAAGGGTAAAGACTTTGTATTTTTGGTTTTGACAGGTTTTTCAAGATGATATACTTTATTCCTTGTAATAAAACTAATGTTGCAACTAGTGTTGCTAATTTATTCTTAGGGAAGTAGTTCAGTTGCATTGAGTGCTTAGGAGTATAGTGAGTAGCAAACATACTAAGTTTCTTAGCTACTTTTGGAAAGTTTTGTGGGTTAAATTGGAGATAAAGTTACTTTTTCCTACCACTAGTCATTCTCAAACGGATGGTTAAACTAAGGTAATCAATAATTCTTTAACTACTTTACTTTTAGCTATCATTCACAGGAACTTAAAGAATTGGGAAGATTTTTTACAGTTTGGGAAACAATGGTAACCATTTATGAAGTAAGACGGATTCCCTTCATGTTATAATATATTATGCTAGCTAAAGGGATCAATTACTAAATTAAATGTGTTTAAGATACATAGCGGAGGAGTTATAGGGCACTCCCAAAAGTTGCTTCAAGAACACTTCTATTAGCCATGATAGAGACAAAATGTTTAATATGTTATTGAAAGGCGTGCTCTATGCCAATGCTTTAAGAGCCATTTCCATATCGGACTTTATACTCCTTTGTCTATGCCTCAGAGATCATGGGAGAACGTAGGTATGGACTTTATTTTAGGTTTACCCAGAAATTGAAGAGGTAAAGATTCTATCATCGTGGTTGTTTACAAATTTAGTAAGATAGCTTATTTTATTCCCTATGATGGTTCATATGTTGCAAATTGTTTTTAAAGAGATCATTCAATTGCATGGAATTCCTTAAAGCATTGTGTCAAATAGGGATGTCAAGTTTTGGATTACTTTTTGAAGAGTCTTTAAAGGATGGTGGGTATAAATTTGTTATCTAGTACTTCTCATCATTCCTAAGCAGATGGACAATATAAGGTTTTGAAATAGAACTTTAGGAACTATCTTAAGAGGGTTAGTGAGTAAAAGAACTAGACTCCTACAAGTGCTAATAATCGTGCTCCATTCCAGGTTATTTTTGGTGTCAACCCAAATTTAAACCAAGTTATTTGATATGGCTACATCTTGACAAGGAAAGATTCTCAAGCAAAAAAAAAAACGAATAAACTTATATCTTAAGCTAATGAAACTTTCGAGGAGCTTAAAATACATGGTGATAATGCCTACAAGATTAGGCTACTTGATGAATATGTGTTTCAGAAGAAGGGCAAGCACAACTCATCAAGATGTTTTAATGTTAGATTTGTTCTATAGAATTTAATCTTACATTGTTCTTAAATATAATTGCAAGAGTTTACTTATTCTAAGGAAGAAGTAGACAAAAAAAAAAACATAAAGACATCAATTGGGGGCAAGACATGAGATTCCTAATAGTTTTAGATAACAAAATTTGTTATAGGGACTTGTTAGACTTAGTTGTAGTTTAGGAGTGTTTTTGTTCTTGTCTTTACACGTGATTATTGTTTCCTTTTTGTAATTGACTTAAATAGTCTAGTTTTAGTGTAAATAAAATACAAATTAGCTTGTATGCCTATATAAAGACATTGTTCTCAATTTGGAAGGTGTCTTCATATGATTGATAATACAACTTGATTCTTTTTTAGCCCTTGTGATTTTTTTTGTATTTATCACAAGTTTTCTTATTTTTTTGAATTAATATTACTCGTTATGTCTTAGTGACTTATGGGAATATTTCCATATTTCAAGATCCCTTGGATTCATTTTTTCTTAATGTCTTTGTGACTAAAGATCAATCTTAATCAAAGATTAGTTGCTAGTTTGTTTAAATCATTTCAAATCAGTAATAATTCTCATCCTTTTTTTTTATGTTGATACACCTTTACAAGTCATTTTTTAAAGTTAAATTCTAGCTACAATGAAACTTTAGGTTTACAAGATCTATAAGGTAAATAGATATAAATTTTCTATTATAATGATTATAATTTATTTATTAAATGAAAGATGGTCTAGGATATATACAAACATTAAAAAAAAGATGAATAAGTGTTTGATAAGAAGAAAGAATGTTAAAATATAATTTTAGAAATAAAGCTTAGATAATAACCAAAGTGAACCTATAAGGTATGAGATATTTAAAACCTAGTAAAATGCTTGATAACCTATGCTAAAGAAAATTAAAAACAAGAGAAAGAATAAATTGATTTTAGGGAAAAAAAAAAGAATAGATAGCAATTGATGTAAGCTAAAAAAGAAACAATCCTTAGAACTAAACAACAAATTTGATTAACAACAGATGTGAACTCATAAGGAATGAATCTTTAGAACCTAATAACTTTGGTAACCCAATTCCAAGGGGAACTAAACCTATACAAGGATAAAGAAACTTGATTTAGATCCAAGCTTTAATACCAACTGATTCAAACCCACATATGAAACCTATAGAACCTACAATTAGATTAAATTTCACTAAGAATGTTAAGTCAATTTTATAAAATAACTACTATATTTAATATAAAGAATTAGTAATAAAGTTTATAAAGTTCTGGGAACACGCAAAGAATTTTTTTTGACAAATTAAAAATTTCTAAGAAGAACAATAATGAGATTACATTTAATAAATAACCTATGTTCAACCATTTTTCATTGCTCTCTTATGTGAGAGAGAACAGTTTCGGTAGAGTGCTCTGCTCTATTAGGTTTTGAGATTTCTCACTTTGATTCTTCCTTTATGTACTAAGGGCCATCCTACTCCTCCCCCCCCCCCCCCTTCCTTCCCCTAAGTTGCCAACACTTGTCATTACAAGGTGTGTGGTGAGCCCTTTCTTCACCTATTCCATTTGGGCCTTTCATCATTCTCCCTCCTTTATCTGTGACTTTCTCTTTAGGGCTATCTCACGATGGACACTGCTAGCTCATCCCTCCTCTTATTGAGGTTGACCCTTCACATGTCTTCATAGTCTTCCATGTCCTTGTCTTCTCTCATTCTTTTAGTGAAACCCCCTTCCCAAGACTAGCTCCTACCCCCTTAGCCCTCGTCCAGTATTAGTGGTGGTCTCCCAACCTTTGATCCCTCCTACTTCATCTGCACCTTCCTATGGTCCTTCTTTGTCCCATCCTCCTTCTCAACCAAAATCCCTTCTTATTCTTCTTTCTTCTTCGCAGGTGCCTTCCCTTTAGAGGCATGTTGCTCGATCTATCCTTCAAGATCCTTCCTCTGGGCCTTAGCCTTCCCTTAAAAGGCTGCCTAACTTTCTACCCTGGTTTTAAAGTGCCTAATCTCAAGTCTTGGAAGGTTATGGAGGAGGTGCAAAGATCTTTTTTTTATAAAAATGGCCTCCTCTTTGTCCTTGCACTCCTTAACAGGGACATAATTATAGTGGGCCCTCCACTAGAGTTGGTAGTGAAATGCCTCAAAATGTGTCTTTTTAGGTTCTTCTTAGAGAAGCAGTTGGCTTTTCCTATGGTCCAGTGGACGGTCTTAGCAATCTAACATGGATTCAGCCTCTAAGAAACCTTAATCACAGATGATGATCAATTTCTTCTCAAGTTTTCTTTATAAGTCAGGATCAAAGTAGTCATTGACCATGGGTTATGGCATATTCTTGTCCATTCCTTATTCTTATGTTGATAGCAGAAGGGTCTTCACCCTAAAGGAGAACAAATTTCTCTAGCTCTGATTTTGGTCAACTTCCATAAAATTCCCTTAGAATATAAGTTGATAGAGGAGCTTAGTAGGTTGGTAAGTATAGTAGACACACCCATCTTCTTATATTCCACTATAACCAAAATGTGCCCTCTTACGTTTACTTAAATCTATATTAAGGCTAACATTTCCCATCAGCACCCTGACCCTTGTTGACTGATTGCTTATAATGAATCGGTGAATAAATCACGAAAGGTGATTAATATTTCATATAGCTGAAGACCAATCTTCACCATCCCCCTAATTAAGAAACATAGTAACCTATTGGACAAAGTTTCTAAACTAATTCCTATGATTAACTTATGTTAGATCCCTATCTAGATCTTCCCCTTGCTTCATCTAGTGCGCAGCCCATCCAACTAGATAAAGAAGCAACATTGCACCTTGGAAGAGGTCAAAAAGCCTCTATTTAATGTCATCCTCCCTCTACTCAGTAAATAGGTGGTGCTAAACTTAGTAAGAAATAGCCAAGCCTTGAGAAATAACCAGTAGAGAATGTCTAGTAAAAGGCCTCGTCAGGTAGTAAAACTTATTGTGCTCTCCACTTTAGGATGCAGTGAAGGATATTGAGATAGAAGTAATGCATATTCCCATAAACAACCTATTATGGCCTAAACATAAGTAAAATAAATCCACTTTAATCTATTACCAAACCAAAGGCAAGTGTACCTTGTCAACACATAGTATAAAATTGTAAGAAGTTGAGTATCATATCTATACTAATTGGAGTGAAATACTAAGTCAATTAATGTTTAATTATCTTGATGAGTCCAAATAGATTGAGGAAATAAAAAGAAACAAAAAAAATAAAAAAATAAACAACATTCAATCTCAACACAGGTTAATGAATTAAGATTCTAATAAATGATAGTTTAACTATAGACTCTAAATTTAATAGGTTAACTAATAAGAAATAAATCGTTGGAAAAATTTAAGGTATTCATCACTGAAACAAGATATAAACCTTAGTTATGGAAATACATTTTCTCTTTTAAACTTAATTCATCTATTTGGTCTAACAAAAAAAAATCAGAATAAAAGTCATAAACCTCACAACACTTAAAACTAAGTTTGTTAGATCTAAGAACCCTGACAAAAGAAATTAAAGTCAGCCAATACTTAAATTCAATTGTGTCTCCTAATCAACTCCCAACAATTAAAGGCCTAGATCACAGGCCCTTTAATCATCTAAGAATATAATTAAGATGACCAATCAAAAAAATATTTGATTAAGAACTTTAATTAGGTAAAAATCCTCAAAACACGCAAAATTCATTTAATCCTAACCCTAGATAAAAAAATTAAGCACATATATTCAACACTACGAGCAAGAATATAACAAGAAAATATATATCCATTAATGAAAAACAAGAATCAATACAAAATAAGAAAGAAAGATGAAGGAATACAACTAAAATTGATCTTTCTTGTTGTAATCCCATTGTTTAATCCACCTTGAATGCTCTTGAACACTCTAATATGCTTGCCCAATGCAAATAAAGAACAAAATAAAAGAAACCATATACCAGAACCTAATTAAGAATAACAACAATCTAAAAACTTTCTTATTTGATCTATTCTAGCCTAAAAAACCTCCCTTTTCTATTTTTTAAGATCTTTATATAGATTTGGGGTGGCTGCTAGGACTTTGGGCATGTCTTCTTATGATTTCCCCAATTTGTCCTTAAAAAATATATATAAATGACACATCATTTTATGACCTCTGTTTAAGTCATAGAAATTGATAGATTTTGGTCCTCTTAGTGTTTTCTAGTCTAACTCCTTTTATACACCTCCAATGACCATGACATTTGGTATTTACATTTTTCACATGTTCTTGCACCCTAAAAAATGTCAAAACAATCTATAATCTTCTAATGCATCACTAAAGTCACCTGTACCAAAACTAGTTCTTATGTTAAGCTTCTCTTGATGCATCCTTCATGGCTTTCTTATGGCCTTGAAATTTGGTGTGGATGATGATAATATGATGCTCTAAATATGATACTTTAAGTCCTTAAATTGATCCCATACCTCTTCTAGTTTCAAAGGTGCCTTAAAATTCTTTAAAAAGTGTTTCCATTTGCATTTTTAGCTCCTTTTTTATTATTTTAAATCCAATTAAGTCCAAATAGCTTTAAACCTATAGTATAATCAAAAGAACTAATAAATAAGTCAATTTTATAGATATTTAGGAGTTAAAACACATTAAAACATGTTAAAAAAACCAATATACAACACAACTAGTATGAGACTATTCATACTCTCTTTCCCATTCATTTATTTTTTTCTTATACAAATGAATTTGAAAGCCAGATGGATTATAAGGTCTTTATTATTATGGAAAGATGAAATAAACGAGCTAGGAAAAGGCTAAAGGAAAAAGGAGGCTCCTTAATCTCCTTAAGGCTCCTATGAATTTCCTCCTCTGTAATGTTCAAGGAATTAATCACCTTAAAAATGTATTAGGATTAAGAGATTTCCTGCATACAAGTTAGAGTCCACAATAAATTTTACTGATAAAATTATATCTTTAGCCTCTAGTATTTTTAGAGCCTCCTCATTTGTTCATAACCTTAATCAGTCTAGTAATGACATAATCCTCTATGTCCGTAACTCAACTATTTTGTCCTACTAGCTTCTCTTCTCCTCTAACCAAATCTTGCATTTTAACATTTCCATCCTTGACTCCTCTTTAAGTTTTAACCTCACTTGTGTTTATGGCCATAATGAGCTCCTACCCAGAGTCCCCCTATCCGAAGGACCTCAAATCCCTTTATAGTCAAGTGGCCAATTTACCTTGAGCTATTATTAGAGATTTTAACAGCATCCTTTGGCCTTCTGAATCATCTAAGCCCTCCCTCTCTTGCTCTTGAGGGATCCTTGACTTTAAAGAGTGTCTCTATGCCTATAACCTTAGTAACCTTAACTTTATTGGTATGTTCCATACTTCGACCAACAAATATGAAGTGCCTTCCTTTATTATTAAGAAACTTGATAGAATTCTAATTAACCCTTGATGGCTTTCCTCCCTCTCGTCTACCTTTTTCCACTTTGAAACTCCCAAATTTTCTGCCATTATCCAATGCCAATTTATTTGCTTAGTCTTAAGAAGAGAACCTCCCCTTCCGATTCTTCAACTTTTTAACCAAATTCCTAACCTTTATTCCCACCATATGTTTAACTTAGCTCTCCTGAGTCCATTATACCCCCATGTCAAGCATTGTCCATAATCTTAAAGTTATTAAAATAGATTTTAAGAGATTGAATATAGAGGAAGTTAGAGATATAAACCTTCATGTCTAAGCCACCTATGATCATCTCTTATCTATTCAAACTACTTTCAATTCCAACCCTCTTTCTTTATCCCTTAAACTTGCTAAAAAAAAGCTCTTCAAGACTATTTCTCTTCTTCCCTTTCACTTCAAGAGTCCTTTTATAAGAAAAAGGTTAGAGTCAATTGGTTGAAGGGAGGGGACAAAAACTCTAATTTTTTGCATAACTCCATTCTTGTTAGATGTAATAAAAGCACTATCTCCTCCATTACTAGGCTTAACCACTCCTTGATCATTAACAATTAAGACCTCAAACAATACTTTTTCGATTTCTTTAAAGAGACTATGGGAAAGGACATGCCTTAACCCCTCGCCTTAGCATTTTATGAAGGTTTGTCAAGTTAAAGCTACCTCTCCATATGACTGAGATTTTAACTACAGGTCCTTTAGATAAAATAAACTTTTTTCAGTTATAACCCTTCCAAAGCCTTGAGGCGTAATAGGTCTAATGACCATTTCTTAGATATACTTGGGGCATTTTGGGAGGGGACCTTACAAGACATGTCATGTACTTCGACCCTATCAAAGGTGAAGCAACTGAAGAGGTCAATTGTGGTAGTAAGCTCTATCCAAACTAAACCCCAAGAAGCCTATTCTACCGTAATGAAATCTTTGAAGGTAGTTCCTATTGTTTGATAAGTAATGCTAACTTGTTTTAAGTTATATCACAAGTGTATGGGTCGTATAATTATAGTGTAAACAATATTGTCCCAATTGAATTAGGTTTAACCACCTAAATGTTTGAGTTATGTTTTTTTAAGGTACAAAATAAAATGGAAATAACTAAAAAATAAACTAAAATTGAACAGCTAACAATGAACTGTCAAAGAGCATAGGAACTTGAGAATTAAAGGTTTAAGACTAGGAATTAGTTTTATTCCTATTTTATTTTCCTATTATCTTATTGATGCAATTATGTTTGACCTAAGATATCCTAATTTTTTAGTTAACCTCTATCAAGGTGTAACTAAGTTTCCCTAGTTGAATAAGATAAGGTTAATCTTACAATCTCTTAATCTATAAAACCTTTCTTAACCACTCAACTAGATGTTAAGCAATCCTATAGGCAATTAATCAAATAGCTAAGATCTCTCTTTAACCATTTGAAAACCTAATATTTATAGGTTTGTTTGGTGATAACTCTTATTTTACAACCCCAAAAAAAAATCTTGATCTCTCAATCTATTGCAAGTATAAGCACAATAAATATCATAAACATTCATTCACTGTATCAATAAGTAAGAGTTCCACCAAATAGTTTAAAAAGAAATATTTAAAAAATAGTTCAGCCACTCATGATATTTATAAAACCTCTAACATATTCTCCATACAAAAAGATAGTAAAAGGGAAGAAGAATAAAACTAAGTGAAGTTGAACACTCTTCTCTACACTTCTTAATGTTGGAAAATCTTGAAGGTGGGTGTGTCATGATGAATCCCAAGGTTGATGATACCTATGTTTTTGGATGGCCACAAAAACTTTCTTGTTTCTCCTTTAGGTAAATTTCTTGATGATTTATCTTTACTCCTAATTTTTCTAGCCCTTAAAGACGTCCAAAAGTGGCATGTCTTAAAAATCGTGTTAGACACGTCATCAGCTGCACAATCATGCATTGCAATTTTCTAGATTTTTTCTTTTCTTCAAATTTTTCCAAATTTCCTCCAAGTATTTCCTGCTTGTCTAAATATTACGGTACATTACACCTTAATTAAGACCAAAATCTTTCCCACAATCACTAAACAAACAATCAAACATATAAAAGACAATGACATGAGCGTAAAAGAGCATGTTAACTAAGCTTTAAATATATAATCAACATATAAAACACCTAGAAAGACTGCAGAAAATAATCTAAAATACACCCATCAACTTCTACACACTTAAACCTTTGTTTGTCCACATTCAAAACTCTAAATACAAGTTACACAAACACAAAGTCACATACAATGCAATAATAAGCAATAGCTTTAATGCAATAATGGAAATAGATCTTATAGAATTGATATAACCAAAAACATCAATAATTCAAGGAGATCCAAACTACTTATAACTAGAATTTACCTATACTCTTAACCCTTTTTTATTTATATTTCACTTTAGGAGTTAGCGGAGCAGGAATTTAATTACTTATTTTATTAATATTTTGAATCCATGTCACCAAGTCCTAATTAATTCTTTCCCTGAGTGGTCACTAATGAAGCCTACCAATTAAGTCAAGTTTTCATATAAATTGCATCCAAACAATAGTTAAAGAAGTATGAAAAAGTATGAAAATATCCTAAATGATTTTCAATTTTAACAAAAAGACAATCACAAGTGAAGTTAGAAAGATTAAGTTTCTTCACTACTCAAACAACCTTGTTCTTAGTTGAAAAAATTCCTTCCAATTTAATTGACATTTATTCATTCAACCTTATGTAAAAAACCTATGCACTTCTCACAACATAAACTACAATGCACAAAAAATATATAAAAAAAGCCTAAAAATGCAATGCATGTTCTACCTCTCCCCACACTTGGATAACGTATTGTCCTCAATTTGTAAAGGAAGCATAAAAACAAAGAAACACATAAACAATCATAAAAATGAGAAGCGCTAAAAGAAACATAAAAACATATGCAAAGGAGAAAAAACACGGCTAAAAGAGAGAAGCTAAGAAAAGCTTATGGAGATGGTGTTGGTGGTGTGATGGTGATAGAGAAGGTAGTTTAATTAGTTGGATCGTAAAGGATTTGAGCAACTTTTTGGTGAGATAGAATTATTAGCATGCTACTTGTTGTAACTATTCATCCATTTGGTCCATTCATTGCTCCATCTTTTAATTGTTGGCCTCTATGGCATTGACTACTCGTTACTAATCTGATTCATTATCATCGAGGTCATCACTAGATGTATCATCAGATTTAGGTGCAGTAGTGGAACTAGAGGCTCCTTGGGTGAACTTGTGCTTAACTACAATACAAGAGTGGGGGTTTTGGAGATTCATATTTTGGTGCTCTAAATTTTAGCTCTCTTCAAATACATAACATTAAAGTACTTTTAGTGAATTGTAGTTAAACCATCAATATCAATTGAAAAATAATGAGCTAAGGTAATAGCAATGTACCCCATCCTTAGATAGTTATTATTTTGGACAACCGATTCAATTAAAGCATGAAAAATGTAAAATGATGTGCAAAGCCTAACTTTGGAATCCATGCACCACAACAAAAACAATTCCTTAGAAGAATATTTTTTTCTGTGAGTCTTATTAAAAGTTAGCATAACACATAAACTTATGCAAAAACAAATGTTCTTGATTCATAATGAAAGCATTTAAATCATTATGAGCATTGGAAGTCTTTATCCAGTTAGGTGTTTCCAATACAATGTAACTTGAAAGTCTTTATGCTTATCCTCATCATATGATTTTAGGAAAGGAAAAATCGAATTTAACACTTTCTCATCTAATTGTTTGGTTTGGCCTCTAAATCTAAACAAAAAAACATTTGTTTTCTTTGATTCATAATGCAATGAAGTGAAAAATTCAAGTGTTAGCTCATTATATAAAGGATAATCCATTTAAACAAAAATTTCCCAACTACAAATTTTACTCAATTTTAAGAATTCTAGTTAAGACCAATTATTTTCAAGAGAATAAAGCTAAAGTATCCAAGAATAACAATAGTTCTAGATTTAAGAAGCGTAAAACACTCACCTTCTTCCTTGGAATAGATGGGGAATGGGGCACCATAGTCAGTTGCATTGTTCCTTGTGTTATGCCCTCTGACTTTAACTTGAATAGGAGGGATGGGTTTCTTTATAATGGTCTTTGTCCTTAGAGGTATGGAGGGTAATAATCTATAAAAACAAGAAAAAAAGAGGCAAAGAACCCTATAACAAATGTAAGACAACCCCTAAATTGTAAAATAAACATGAATAATAATAATAAGTTGAAAATGGGAAGAAATCTAGAAATTTTGGTGATGAAACCATAAGAACTCATAAAGATTTGATGAAAAATTAAGTGGGGAGGCTTTAAAATGTGTTAGTAAGGTCAGATAAGGTGAGAGAAAAAGGGTGGAAAAGAATTGAAGTGGAAAGAATGAAGTTTGGAGGGTTTTAGGGAAAAAAGGTGGGGAAAGGCTTGATGCCTATCATAATTGTGCATTTCCACAATCATGACAGAGGAGCAGCCCTAACTCTATATCACTTGTGCCAGAATAAATCCTTTTACTTTGGCCTATTTTACATAAATTAAGCTCCTAACTATTATAAACTCACATCAAACCCTTAAACTCAAGGGGTAATATCAAAATCAACCAAAGAACATCATTCAAATTAAAGAAAACACAATCTAATCAAAAGAAAAGATGTAAAGAATGCATTGAAAAATCTAAGAATTTAAAAGAACCTAAGGACAACATGCTTCATTGAGGTTATAAGCTTGACAATGCTTCAAGTTAATCATGAAGGATCAAGGGAAAGGAAGGAAATCACTTTTTCTTTTCTTGTGAGATTGTCCTATCAAAAATTAGGTTGGATCTATGCTCATTTATCTTAAAAGTTTCACCTTTGTCGTTCTCTAATTGTAGAGCTCCATAGTTGAGCACTTGAATGACTTTGAAAGGCATACTCCATCGAGACTCAAGCTTTCCAAGAAATAAACAAAGCATCAAGTTTAATAATAGCACTATGTTCCCAATTCCTTCTTCTTTATGTGGGAATCATGTAGTTTTTTTACCCTTTCATTGTATAACTTGGCATTTTCATAAGCATTAAGTCTCAATGACTTTAATTCATTAAGTTGTAATAGTCTCTTCTCATCAAAAAACTTCTATTCAAAGTTCAACTTGTTGATTGTCTAATACGCCCTATGCTCTAACTCTAATGGTAAATGACAAGCCTTGTCATACATAAGTCAGAAAGGAGATGCACCTATAGGGGTCTTAAATACAGTTTTGCCTATAATGCACCATTTAACTTCATCCCCTAATCATTCCTTTAACTATTTATCATTTTATCCAAAATTCTCTTCAATTCTCTATTCACCACCTTTACTTTGCCATTTGCTTGAGGATGGTGGGGTGTGGCCACTCTATTTTGAACTCCATATCTCCTTATCAGTGCATTAAAGGACATATTACAAAAATGAGCTCCTCCATTAATTATAATGACCCTAGACACTCCAAACATATTGAATATCTTCTTTATGATCCTCAGCACCACCTTGCCCTAATTTATTAGAGTGGCCATTGTGTCAAACCTATCTCGAAAAAAAATCAACACCAACCAAGGTATAGGAATTACCTAAAAATGATGGGAAAGGTCCCATGAAATATAAGTCCCACACTTCAAACACTTCAATCTTTAGGACAATAGAAGGGGGAATCTCGTCTCTTCTTGATATGTTTCCCATTCTTTGGCACTTATCAAAATGTAAAACATACTCCCTAGCATCTTTAAATAATCTTGGCTAATAAAACCCTCACTATAATATTCTAACTACCATCTTGTCTATTCCATAATGCCCTGCATATGATGAACTAAGGCATTGATTTAACACTTCATCCATCTGTTCTTTCAGAATGCAGTTGCGAATCAAACCATCAACATATATTTTATATAATATAGGTTCATCCCATAAATAACAATTTCATTCAAACAAAAAGTGCTTCCATTATTATCAGGATAGGATGAATGGAAGAATACCACCTACAAGAGACTTTATTATATCAGTAAAGCATGGAACAAAGAGATTGTTTACTAGCATTAATGCTTTATCGGGGAAGTGCTCATTGATTTCTTCTTCTTCTTCTTTTTTCCTTTACCCTCCTTCAAGGCATGATAAATGATTCTCCACTAGGTTCTTCTCTCCTTTCATATCCCTTATCTCAATTCCAAACTCTTTAATTAAAAGCACCCATCGAATGAGCCTCGGCTTTTCATCCTTCGTGGAAAAAAGGTATCGGAATGTTGTATGATCTGTAAAAGCAATAACCTTTGAGCCTAAAATAAATGAACAAATTTTATTATAAGAAAATACCACTAAAAGCAACTCCTTCTCGATTATGGTGCATTTCAGTTACGCTCTTGCTAAGGTCATGCTTGTATAGCGTATATCATATAACTTCATTTCTTTTGTTTGTCTAAGCACGTATTTGATAGCATGATCCTTTACATCACACATAATCTTAAAGGGCAAGGACCATTTGTTGACGTTAAGCATGCAAAAAATTAATATCAAAATCAAAAGGCACATCTTTAATTAATAAAATTGTTAGAGGTTTGGCAATGAGAGAAAAATCCTTGATAAATCGTTGGTGGAACACTACATGGACTAAAAATGCTTGAATGTCCTTGATGTTGGTAGGTGGAAGAAACTTTTCAATGACCTCCATTTTTTCTCTATCCACTTCAATTCTCTTGCATGATATTTTACGACCCAATATTACTCCTTCATGAACTAAGAAGTGGCACTTCTCCTAACTTAACACCAAATGTGACTCCTTGTACTATTAGAGAACTCATTCAAAATTTATCAAATAATGATTGAATGAATCACCAAAAATTGAAAATTCATCCATAAATATCTCCATAATATCCATAATCATATCCAAAAAGATGGTTATAATGCACCTTTGGAAAGGCCAAAGGGCATCCTTTAATATGCGAATGTTCCAAAAGGGCAAGTGAAGGTTTTATTCTCTTGAAACTACAAATAGATGAGTACTTGATTATAGCCCAAATAATCTTCAAGGAAGCAATAAAATGCATGCCGAACCACTCTCTCAATCATTTGGTCCATGAAAGTCAATGGGAAGTGGTCTCTCTTAGTGGCCAAATTAAGTTTTGAATGGTCGATGCATACTCTCTAAATAGTGATAGTACTAGTGGAAATTGTTTTGCCCTTTTCACTCTCCATCATCGTCATACCTCCCTTCTTAGGCATACATTGCACCAAGCTCACCTACGCATTATCTGAAATTAGATAAATTATTCCCACATCCAAGAACTTCACCATTTCTATTTTCACCTATGCATCATCTGAAATTAGATAAATTATGCCCACATCTAAGAGCTTCACCATTTCCTTTTTCACAACCTTCCTTCTCACTTTCTTGCACCCCTCCTCAAAACTGATCCTATGCTTCCCCACATTAGCGCTAATATCTCTAATATCTGAAATTTGTAGACTTAAGGCTCTCATTATCCTATTAAATTGTCTCCACTACCTTATCCTCTTATTCCATGTAAAGTTGGTTGGATATGATAATGGGAAATGTGTGATCCTTACCAAAGAAGGTGTATCTAAGATGGAAGGTAAGGGTTTTCAACTCTAAGGTGGGTGGTCTCACAATGGAACATGGTGTGGGTGCTTCGATTCTCTCCAAAGTTTCTCGCCTTAGATCCTCATCCTACTCCTATTCTTCTAAGCTCTCATCCCCATTCAACTCTATAGCTCCCTCACACACTTATCCACTACATCAATCTTTATACAAGAATTTCATTCCACTATATTCTTCAAGGAATTGCTCATGCTAAATTCCACTTGTTCATCCCTAATCTTTAGTACTAGTTTCCCCTTAAGAACATCCACTAGTGCCCTTCTGATATTCGTGAAAGGTCTTCTAAAAAATAATGGGCAATGCATATCTTCTTTAAAATTAAACACTACAGAAGAAGCTGAAATTGTAAACCTATCTACTTTTACCAACATGACTTTAACCAGTACATATATCCTTTTTAATAGATTTATTTGCCAACTGAATGAGCATGAAAGTTGGATTCACGTCATATAGCCCCAATATCCTAAAAATAGACAAAGTCATCAAGTTAATACCTGATACTAAATGACACAAACATTTAAAAATTTTCAAGTTATCAATAACACCAGGTATAGTGAAACTCCCAGATCTTGCAACTTAGATGGAATATGGTTAATGATGATAGAGATGTAATTTTTCATCAAGGATACCATTTGATTATCTTTCCATTTTCGCTTGTTGGTTATGATATCCTTTAAAAAGTTAAACGTACTTAGGCATATCTTCTAATGCTTCTATAATTGACAGGATGATTTGTAACTTCTTTAATTTCTCTAAGAAGTTGGTAAATTGTGCATCCATTTGATTCTTCTTGCGTCTTTATAGAAAAGTAATCTTCATCTTATATAGTGGTGGTGGCACATAGAGCTTCTCCTCCTCCTTCTATTTTTCTTTCTCTTAGCTTTCATATTTTGATCTCTCAACCTTCTCTATTAGCTTCTCTTCTTACTTGCCACTCCTAAATGTGATGACCTTTAATTTCTCCTTTGGATTTGGTTTTTTATTACTTGGAAGGCTCCCCACACTTTTTGATGATAGGGCCTTAGCAAGTTTTCCCACTTGAAACTCAAAGTTTTGGATGGAAGATGCATTGTTCTTCACTATTTGGTCGAACTTCGCCTCCATCCTCTTTTAACCTTCTTTTTGACTAGTGAACTTAGAACCTAAGACATCCATTAGCTTGTCCATCTTGCTCTCCAAGGACCTTGGTCTATCTTATTGAAACTTGAGTGGGCCTTGTGGTCTCACATTGTTAGTCTAAAAAAATTTGGATGGTTTTTCCACTCCAAATTGTAAGTATTGAAGTATGGATTATTACCTTTTTGTTGTGCTCCCATATAGTTCAGTTGATCAACTCCACTAGTATGTATCATGAAGTAATTGGTAGTGACATTGCTATCTTTCCCATAAATAATAGATCAAATAGGAAGAGGCACCTTGCATGTTGTTTAGTTGCTTAATGAGGATTGAAATTTGTGCTTGAAGAGCTGTCACGAAATCAATAGGAATCATCCCCTTCTGTTCCTTGAAACCTTGCTTGGTCATTTGACCGTAGGTAGCTATTGTTTTCCATTTCCTCTAATAAATCATGGGTTGCATCTATGGTCTTCCTTATAAAGAGCCTCCAGTTGCCACATTAATTGTTTCTCTTATGTTTTGGTTCACTGCATTGTAAAATATTTGCAAAAGAAACTACTTTAGTAGGTTGTGTTATGGATAGTTCCACAAAATGGTTAAAAACAATCCTTAAAAAAAGAGCTCAGCCACTCATGATATCAATAAAACCTCCAAATAACGTATTCTCCAAAAAAAATATAGTAAAAGTGAAGAAGAATAAAACTAAGTGAAGTTGAACTTCTTTTCACTTCTTAATATTGGAAATCTAGAAGTTAGGCATGCCTTGATGAATCCAAAGGTTAATGATGTTTCTTTCTTTAGATTGTCACCAAAACCTTGTTGTTTCTCATTTAGGTAAGTTCCTTGATGATGTGTCTTGGTTCTTAGGGTTTCTAACCCTTTAAGATGTTTAAAAGTGGCCTCCAAGTCTCAACCCGTGTTAGACATGTCACCAGCTTCATCCCTAATATCACCCTTATATTGGTTCCCTAGCCCTATAGTCATTTATGCTCATCCAAACATCAAAGTGCACCAATCCATAACTCAAATAAGATCAAAATCTTGCCCTTAATCACTAAACAACAATAAGAAATAATCAAAACGATAAAAGACAATGACATGAATGTAAAAGAGCATGCTAACTAAGATTTAAATACATAATGAACACTTAAAAACACCTAGAACCTCCCTAGAAACATATTTTAAAACACAACTATAAATTATCACCAAATGCTCAAAATGAAAGCTTGAGCTTTCCTTGCTCTCCTTGGATAAAAATTGGATTCTAGTGAAACCTTGGAGAAAGGAGTTAATATGCTTAATATTTACTTGATTAGTTTCTTTTCTTTTATAGAAAAGTAAAGTTTAATACTAGAAAAAATATATATTATGTAGAAACTTTTTATAGGATCCTACTAGGGCTCCATATTTGAAATAGATAGCTACCTATCCTTTTATGCATATAGGTACAAATAAAACTAATAATATATTGCCTTTTTAAAAATTCAATTCAATTTGCTCTAGAACTTTATTAACAATAAGAACTCTACATTAAAAGGACTATATCTATTTGTAAGTGATGAAACCTATATATAAAAAAAGGAAGTAGCATAGTTTTTAGAAGTTCACTAGTTATTGCCAAAATTTATTAAGAGATCTTTTGGGCAGGATAATAGGATTCCCAAATTGTCCATAGCTGCTAAAGGCTCCTCTATCCTTTATACAAAGGTATCTTTACTAACTTCCTCACTCTTCTCTTCCTACTTTACTTTATGTTTTGCCTTCTCCTTTCGGGTTTTATAAGCTGGAAATTTATATATTTTCCTTGAGTTCTTAACAACTACTTATTTGACCTCTTCCTTTTTAAAGGGAAATTTTTGTTGTTCTCTAAGTGGCAATGCTACTACTATGGTTCTACCATTTTTATTTCCTCCATTCTAGATTTTTAACAAATCTTTTACAGCCTATCCATCCTTTTGAAGGTAGCTATATCAACCTCCTAGTCTTTTCCATCTTTGGAATTTGAGAAGTATATGACATGAATAGGGGAAATTCTTGTTAGAGGAAGAGATCCTTTAGCTACTTTTCTTCTTAAGTATAGTCTTTGCAATAATTCCTCTCTCTCGGATAGGTTCACAGATTGGAATATTATATTTCAAGGTTAGTCCCCCTTTCCTCACATATTTGTTTACCTTTCATCATTGCATCAAAATTAGACTTTGCTATAAATATCCCTATAAAACAACAAAAGTTAAAAGATTCCAATTTATTTTGATGGTACATCCAAGTATTCTCATCTGAGTTTGTTAGAAAATCTCTTTGACTAGTTGAGAAGTTGTAAATAAGACGCTTTATAATGTGGTTATTTTATCACTGAATATCCTACTATATATTTCTCTTCATAAAACATATACATAAGAGGAAACTATGATTTTTGGAAGAGATGTTTCCTATGATTTCCCTTTATTGAATTGTACTATCCATTGGCAAGTTAGATACGGGGGCCTAAGTTTCTAGTTTAAACAATGCTTTTTTAATAGCCTAGTCCATAGAGCCTTAGAGTAGGCACATCAAAATAAAAATGATCATGGCTCATCAATTATAAAAAGGGTATAAAAATTAAGGCAACAATCATAAAGCATTTTGTCGCCATTACATAGTTTTCCTTTAAGTCCCAATGAAAGGATAAATTTGTGGTATTAGAATTACAACCTTTAACCATACAACTTCAGCCTAGGGAATTCTACTAGTTGAAGGAACTAAGAATTTATAAGTTTTCTTGTTAAAAAAGGCTTTAAACTCTCCAACCCATTCATCACTATCTTCCCTTAAGCTATTTAGATTATTTAATGGGTATGTTCTTCAAATCAATAAGCTTAAGGAAGTTTCCTAAGGTCTAATTCCATCTTTTATTCTAAATTATAATAAACACTTTAGCACTTTCTGTCAATCCAAAATCATAGAAAATTCTTGGGGGGGTATGTCTTAGCAAGGATACCAATAAGATGCCAATGATCCAATCGGAAAAAGGTATTCTCTCCATCCCCAATTATAAATTTAAACTTCTATAAAAATATATCTCTTTCTTTAATAATCTTCTTCCAACTCCAATATTTATTATTTTTAGGTTTAGAGGCTCAGAAACTTTTCCTTCTTAAACTAACATTATGAACCATTACACCATTAAGGCTCCTAAATTTGTAAAGAGTATCCATATTCGTTTAGCTAGAGGACTCTATGCCATAGTTTTAATAGTTTCATTACCAATCCACTCTCTTCCTTAAGTTTCCACACTTCTTCCTAACAAAACTTAAATTTTCTAAAGATGTAAGTTGTTCCTCATCAAAGAAAGTTTATAAATTTCTTTTCTAACTCATTGGAGACACAAGCAAGAATAAGAAATTGGGATGACCAAAACACATGGTAGGACTTAACCATGGAGTTGAAGCTTGATTGGTTTCTTTCTCTAAGAAAGGCTGAACTTCCTAATAGTCTAGAAGGCAGTTCATTTCATGTGGAGTAGCTATGAGTTAATTAAAACCTTTATATTTAGTAATGACTTCTTCTTGTTTAAATTTATGATAATTGAAGGCATGAATGTCATTCTTAATCCTAGATGGGAGACTTATATTCTTGAATAAATTGCAAAAAGGTGTAATGGTAAATGTGACAGTGATTAAATCTTCTCCATTTAGCATTAAGTTCCATAATGTACCCTTAAAGTTTGAAATGTAAGGATTGAGTATGATTGCAAGCTTAAATGGGAAATCCTTATATCTTGTCAAAATAATAGCGAAGATGCAAAAAATCAATTCTACTTGTGCGTGTGTTGAGGTAGGCCTATCTAAAAATTTACTAGAATCTTCTAAGATCATGGTGTATAATGAAGAGGGTGGGAATTCTTATAGGGATATTCTAATTAATTATGATTGTAAACCCCTCCAAGAGAAATTAAAAATTACAGAATCCTAGAGACCTACTAGAAGAGTATTTAAGACTAGAGCCTACGAAGAGCTTATAAGCTTGAGTGAGAAGCCAGTTAAATAAAATCAACTTCACGGAAGTGAGGAAAATAATGAAAACTACATTTAGAATATAAGACAAAAGGAAAAGCCTTTGGCAAATGAGACACCAAAGAAACAAGTGGAACAACTAAATTAGAATCTCAAATCCAAGCAATGGAGACAGAAAACTTAACAAGGTCTCATGAAATAGACAAGAAGAAAATCTATGAGGTAGGAGATAAAATAATAAGGTCTCATAAATAAATTAAAAGCAAAACCATAAGGCAAGAGATCAAACATCAATGAAAGAGGTTATTCCTAGTAAATAATAGCCTCAGGAAAAAAGGGAAATATGCCCAATGTTCTAATTCTAAAAATTGCCTAACCTTAAACCAAATTAGTTCTGAGTAAGATGAATTTGAATTCAACCTTAAGCGGGATTAATTCACCTCAGTGGAGAGAAGAAAGATGAAAGCCAAGAAGAAGGCTAGTATGAAAAATAAAATATAGCTTTACATAAATCAACAATGACGTCCTTCCTTATATGAAATACTAGGGGCATCAATTACTATAAAAAAATTATCAATTGTTAAGAATGTTATTACTATAAATAGAGTTGCTTTATGTATCTTATAGAAGCCATGATTATTTGTAAATAAAAAGTTCTCTTAACTTCCTGTGAACTCCTAGGAAATTGGAAGTTTGTCTATAATCTTGATCTCTCAAAAAGCACTAGGATCCTATGTTTTTGGGACCTAGATGTCTAGTATTTTCATCTTGAAGTAGCTTTTGACCAAATGTTGGACTTCAAAATCTAGTCTTCTAGCAACCTTCCTTGTTAAATCTTGTATCTAAGGATATAATAACCTTAATCATAGATACAATCTTTGAAGGGATTTAGCCTCCCTAAACAACCACGTTAACTCCTCTCTTTAGTTGATGAGGGAAGACTTCAGCAGCACCCTCTTCCTACAAAATCATTAAGCCCCAACCTTTCTTATGTAAAATGTATGGAATGTATGTAAAATGTATAATTTGTCAAACCTTAGTTTCTCTAGAACATTCCATACTTGGAATAACAAATAGGACAGTGCCCTTTCCATTGTTAAAAAATCTTAATAAAGTTATTATAAATCCACTTTAGTTACAACATTTTCCCCTCACCTCTATCCTTTTTAAATTGCCTAATTTCTCTAACCATAGCCCCTTTTTACTTAGCTTACTTCAAATTCAACCTCCCAAGAATTCCCCTTTCAAGTTCTTCAACTTTTCTAGCTAACCGTGATGCGTTTCCCCAGATCATCCAAAATGCCTGGAACCTCCGAGTCAGGCGCTCCTTTACATATATTGACACTAGAAGATTGAAAAAAACTAAACCTACCCTTAAGAACCTTAACAAGAATGATGTATGGAACATGTTCTTAAAAGTTTAAGAACAAATCATTCCTTTATCCAAACTTCTTTATAAGCCGACCCTTTCAATACCTCCTATTGTGATAGGAGAAGAAAGCCTATCAAGAATTAGCTTTTAATAGCCAAGAATATTTCCTTAAATGAAAATCTAGAATATCTTACCTCAAGGAGGGAGATAAAAGAAAGTAACTTTCTCTATTATAGTTTTTTTTTATTTTATTTTATTTAGGGAACAGTTACCACCGAATAAGTGCTTTGTACATATGTTCTTTTTATTTATAAAAATTATACTTTTCTATTAAAAAAGACATTGCAATTCAAAATTATTTTACATTTCCCTCATTATTAGAAGGAATAGGAATAAAATTTCCTTAATCTTAACCCTTTGTAATAAACCTACCTAAATCTTAAAGAGATCAGGAACTTGCTCTTAAATTTTTATCAACCTTGATTAGGATGGACTATTACGTATCACAAGCTGAAACCTACCTTTTGGATTAGGAAATTCCTTAAAGGGTGATCAAGCTTAAAGGTAATACTAACTCATGACATTTCGCCAAAGTACCAAAGCAACCTAAGCATAAAAGCACCACTTCAATTTTAACCCAAGTTCATTCTTACAATTAACATCCATTCATCCCTTCAATACCTTAAAGCCCTTAGGAACTTTTCCATACATGCTCAAACAAACCAAAACAAAGATTAAATAAACATAATCCATAAATCAAACATTTATACATTGTTCATGAAGTTCAACCCAAAATCCATTTAATAACTAATCTAAATATACTAGAGTATTAAAATATGAAAGTATATGATTAAAGATAGTAATAGCTATAAATGAAGAGAAAAACTATATAGAACTACTAGATGAATAGATTATAATCCCATCAGCATCAAAATCTAACCTAAAGTCTTAGAGAATAAATAAAAATGCAAGAACAATGGAAATTTTGAGAAAATGTGTTAGTATGTATATTCTCTCTTATAGTATGACAGCTTTATCATCCATTCTAGCCCTTTTATATCCTTTCTAATTAGGGTAATTTGGTTATGTGAAAAGACTAATCTATACCTATTTTTTTCCTTATCAAGTTCCAATACAATGGTTTGGGAGAGCAATACAGCAGTCTGGGAACCTGCCGTATTGGTCATGTTTTTTATGGTATACAAGTCTATTTAACTTGTCATATATATCTTTGAGCAGCAGAACTCCATCCAGCTTCAAAACTTCTTACTTTGATCTTAAAACTTTTATTAAAAGGTTCAACGTGTCATTAATCACAATATAACCCAAATTGAGCACTTTCATATTAAAAATACGGATGAATCCAATCCAAATGACATATCAGAACATAACAAAATTCATCCATATAAAAGAACCTAAAAACTAAGAGAATCTAAAAATCTAGTACCAAGGGGTGTGATTCTCTCTCTTGAGCTTGTTCTAACTACTATAAATGGCTTTGAGAGGTGCATTTATATGTCCTTTGAAAGTGGCTGCAGGTTGGTGTAAGTTGGAGCTAAAATGGTTAGATATCCAATTAGGGATTTACGATTGACTACTTAAACAATGCTTAAGTCAGGTCCCAAATGACATCGTTTTACTACGCACATTTAATTCTACAAAAGGACTTATATGTGGGTTCAAGGGACTTAAATCATGGTTCATCACTGCCCTACGTCTAAGTCTTAAAATTCTCTAAACTTCATATTTTTTATTAATTTCTTCTCTTTTGGGATTAATATGCAATTAAATAATTCCAAATATAAATTATACATTTAAACATCAAAATAGGGGTAATTATACATCAAATAATCATAAAAATTATAAAATAGACCCCTATTAGAGTTGTAAATGTCACGGTGTAAGAGAGGGTCCTTTAATTGTATAAGTTTTCTTATTTTGGGTACACATTTTTAATTTCCAATTTTTTATAGTAACGATTTTTTATTATGGGTTCTAATATTACTAGATGACTATTTTACTATAATCATATATTTTATAGTGGATTATTTTCTAGATTTGGCCTTGTAGTTTCAATTTTCCATATTGAGAAAGTTTTCTCTATTAAAAATCCACATGTTTTTCTATGATTATTTATTTTATGTGTCCATATTCTCTACTAATCATTTTTTTTAAAGGTGGAAGGCTTATTTTTTCCTACCACTGTTACTTTTGATTCCTTGGACACCATTTCTCAATAAGCAGCTATTTACTTTTTAAAAATATTTTTACAAGTATTCAAAGATGGAATGATGTTAAAAAAAAAAGAGCACGATGAAAGACATAGGAATTAGGAAAGCACTAAGTTGCAACCAGATTGAAATTGACAAATGAAAGCCTATGACTCTTGAAGTTAGAAGAAAATCCATAAAATAATAGATACATTTAGTTAAAAATTCAAGTTTAAAATTAGGGATGAAAATCTCACTTCATTTTGATTTAACCTTTGGCACCTCACCGATATTTTTAGTAAAACTTATCCCCTTCAAATTATTTATGACTTAAGGCTTCCTACAACCTCTAATGTTTCCAAGATTATCCTTAATAATCATTGGATTTTGCATCAAGCAAACTATCTTGACCTCATAGATTTGAAGAATATCATCATCAATGAAGCTATTTGATTCCACTTGCCCGAAGCTTTGGAACATTGTGTTGATTGGGAGCCTACTTCGAGGGAAGTTGCTCCAAGCTCCTCATGAAGTTTAAGCATATTTCCTGTTGGGCTCAAACATCCATTTGATAATGGATAATGTTGATATGCCAAGGGTTAAGCTAATGACCTTAACTTAGCATTTTTGTGTTTAGATTATTTGTCTTTATTAAGTTTTGTGTGTTTGTTTTTATTGTTATTTTCTTTGATCTTACCTTGTTTCCCCTTTTGATCTTTTCATGCTTAGGTGACTTGATGACTACTTGAAGGTTTTGTGTGCATCCTACTAGCTTATTAGAGAACCAAAGGAAGAGAGGAAACACATGCCACCTCCATTACCCCAACACCACGAACCCTTTCTTACCCTTAATCTATTGTGTTGTTTATTGTTTTTTTTAATTATTATTTCATTGCGATGTTGTTGATTTGGGTGTTTCCCTTTCCATATTGAGGACAATGTTTTGTTCAAGTGTGGTGAGGTAGTCTTTGCATTTTTTTGTATAGTCATTGTCAATATTTTATTTGTTTTAGTCATTGTTTTCATTTTGCTATTTAGGATGCATGTTTTAAGCATATTAGGGTGTTATTTTCTGTAAGCTATCCACACTTGAATCATTTTTAATGTGATGCAATGAGATTTTATCATGTTAGTTGGAATGAGATTAAATGCATGCTTGAACTTAGATTAGATTACTTAAGTAGAGAGTGAAACATATGAAGTGATGAAAGTAGTTGGTTACATAAGTTTACTCAGAATTTGACACTTGAGCAATGATGTAATGTATAGAGGCATAGTGGATTTTCATTTTAGCCTTTATGACTCCATTTTATAGTCATTTCATTTCCTTGTATGTTTGATGCCTTTTTTGGTAATTACCTTCAAAACTTACTTTGAATTGGTTTAAATCTATTGGATACATGCTAGATAGAAATGATTAAGTCCCTTTTTGTGTTAACCCTTAGCTTAAATGACCTACTCTTTATTATCCCTTGCTAGCCCCATTGAGCCTTTAACCTTTGTTTCTTGAAATCACCCCATTCTTAAAATTTAGCCACATTTTTTGTTCACGGTTTCTTTATTATTATTATTCAAAAAAAAGAAAAAGAAAGAAAGAAAAAGAAGAAAAAGAAGAAAAAAAAAGAAAAAAAGGAATAACATGTAGTAGCAAAAATAAATGTGGAGTAGTTGTTTTATCCATTGGCATATCTTAGAAGTTTATGTTGTCATCCCTTTTGTGCATTTAGTACTTTATGAATGCTTGTGATGAACCCCTAAACCTTTTTGACCCATCTTAACCTTAGCCATATTACAACATAAAACAAAGTCCTTTTGATCTATTTTTAGCATGTAATCATTTTAGAGAAGAATTGGTGTATTAGCAAGCCTATGGTAATGTAGTTTGATATAGGAAGTTTTAGAGAAATACTAACCATCAATCATTTAAGAGAAATGAGTGAAAACTTTGAGGAAGATTCATTTTGTGTTTATACTTATCTTTGAGCCATGGTTTCATAAGTTTAGTTAGCTTATATACACCAATGAAAAGTAGTCATGATATGTGTAGTAGTTTGACACTTGAGTTGACCAAAGTTTATGGGATTGACTGCTTTGGTCTTTGTGAAAATGAAGTGATAGAATTGACTGGTTGTATTTGATATTTTTTTTAGGACAAGCAAAGATTTAAGTATGGGGCAGTTGATAAGTGTGCTTTTGGGTTATGTTTTTAGGTTTTTTTTAAGTGTCTTAAGTATTTCTTTCTGTGCTTTAGCTTTGGTTTATTTGATCTTTGGCATCTTTTGAATCTTTTCATGATCCTTGAAGAATTTTGTTGTTTATTTACATTATCTAGTGTTTGATGGTAGATTTGGAGCTTATTTGAAGGATGGATTGATGTACTTTGGTGGTAGATTTTGTAGGTATCACAATTTTAGCTTTGGATGAGTTTCAGGTGATTTGGATGACCTATTAGGCAGATTTGTAGAAATTATATGGCCATGGAATTTGGAGGGGAGCAAGATGAATATGTGAAGAGCGTGAAGCTACAATTTCAAGCAATTGGAGTCCTTGAGAAGGAGTTATGACCTAAAGAGTGGTTGATTTAGAAAGTTGGAAGGTAGCAGAAATTCAATATTGGATGTGGTAAAGTTGACTTGGATGAGGCATTAGGTACATTTTTTGGTTCATATGGCTATGAAATTTTTAGGGGAGTAGGATCATGATGTTAGGAGTCTCTAGTTTAAATTTGCAGTTAATAGTAGGTCCAAAGAGGGATTCATGGAAAAAATAGGAGAGTGCATACAAATTTGCAGAAAGCAGGACACAATCGTGACCCATCCTGGATGACCTCTTTCCGTCATCCTCGTGATAGGCCAAGAGGGTGACAATGGAGCCAACTTTTGGATAGGTCAAACTCAGGTTTTTAAGTTAGTGAACCCTCCTTTGGACATATATAAGGGCTCTAAACCCTAGGAGCCTCCAACAATCATGAGAAAACACCTAAAAGTGGAAAAGTTGAGGGTTTGGTGGCCACCCAAAGGAAGCATAACCTTCTTCCACAGAAAAAATAAAGAGATTCCACATCTAGATTTTCCAACTCTCTTAGAGTGAAGAGGAGGACTTCAAAGCTTTATTTAGTTTATTTCTTCTTCTCTTTATTACTTTTAATTATTGAAACCATGAATATCAGTGTATTATTTTTTGTTAGCCCTATGACACCCAAGAGGAGGTAAATTGGGTATTTAAAAATTCTTGCGTTAATAAAACACTTTAAACACCTTAGGCCAATTTAAACAATATGAAAACTTTAACCCAAAATTCAACTTTTATGGAATGTTAATTCTTATAATAATATCAATCAAATTCAAATAATAATAAAGCAAACATAATGCATAAATATAAAAGAGATAAGGGAAGAGATGAACAACAAGATTTGTAGAGGTTCGCCTACACTAAAGATAGACTATGTCCTCCCTCCAACTACTTGTTGGAAATTCACTAACAAATAATCTTTGTTAAAGGCTGGGACAAACTACATTAGGACAAAACATAACTCTTATATCC
>JAOXYD010001717.1:0-15669 GCA_028565735.1 Pinacopodium congolense | reverse complement strand
GTCCATTAGTTTCTTTTTCATATAAGTCAACATCTATTTGTGCTAAATTGGTGTCAAACTAGGAACTAAGGAAGTGGTATCTCCAATTTGGAGTAGAATATGGAAAGATCACCATGAGTCCTCACATGAGCATACGAAGAAGCACATTGTTGAACCAAGTGAGGAATTAAAGAATTTGTAGTCAAACGCTGATGCAAAAGGAGCTATTCCTATGTCCTTATTTGATAATATATAGCTTGACATAATGTTTAGATACTTGTATTTGATTTGAAAAACTTGAACCTAGTTATTGGTTTTGACTAAAAATGGATTCATATGTTTAGTAAGAGCCACTGAATGTTAATATTAGAGCTATTGGATGTTAGCATTAAAATTCATTGCATAATTTTTGAAATTAACACATTGTATAACAATTGTTGCATTTTTATAGATGCATTACATTAATTTTAGCATATGACTTATTTTAAAAATAATGCATTGAACATATTCTGAAAATGTTTGTTAAAGTTAGTAACATATTTTGTTTTTACAATTGGTATCATATTTTTAAATTTTAAATTGGTACGATTTCTTTGAATTCTCAATTGGTATCTTTTCTTACATTTGGCATCAATTGGCCTCATTCTCTTACAATTGATATTACTTTTAGTTTCTACAATTAGTATCATCTTTTTACAAATGCTTATCATATTATTTTACAATTTGTATCATGTTTTACAAGTGATTCCCATAACTTACAATTGGTATCATTTTTACAAGTTAGATCATTTCTTTTCAATTAGTATCACCTTTGAAATTGAGAATATTTGAAAAGGCTTATAAGAGTTGAATTGTGGTTTTAGTGATCAGTTGAATTTGATTATTGGTTTGGCATATTAGGTATTGAATTAGAATAGCTTATAGGCTAAATGTTGTATAATCAAGCAGTAATGCAATTATTGTTTTAGTGTATGCTTTTTATGTGTTTAAGTTAATTGAAATGTTGATTAAGTGTTAATAATATGTGGTTGAATTTGTTTTTGTTATAATGTAAATTTGAATTTATGGTTTATGAAAAGTGTTTGAAAAGTTTTAAAGATGTTTAAGAATAAAAAGTTTCATAATTCAGGAAATTCTTATGTTTTAAATGAATTGAATGTTTTTATAACTTGAAAAAGCCTTGAATCATGTTTCAAAATTTTTTAAAATATTAATTAATGTTAGGAATTTATTTGAAAAGGTTTGGATTTGATTTAGAGCATTTTTCATATGTTTTTGGACCATATACAGTGGGTTTAGAGCCTATATGGTGGGCTCCTAAAACCCTGTATTGGTTCTGCTTCTAGAAAACTATTCAGTGGGCTAGAGGGTGCTGTATTCAGCCTAGAGACCACTGTATTGGTCTATGTCATGCTTAATGGCTAGTTTTGTTTATGGTTTCAATGACTTTTTTAACAGCCAAATGCCTATTTTTTATTCTTAACATCTCTAACTACTTCTTAACACTATATATAAGTGTTATAAGTCTTTCATAGTATTTTTTATGCCATTTTGGGAAATATCAAAGCCTTGAAAGCCATTTTACTTTAGTTTTGATAGTTTTCCTAGTACCCTTCATTTAACATCATTATTATTACTTTAAATCTATTTCTAAAACCTCGAAATCATTGTTTTCTGTTAGATTAAGTGTTTAATAGATATACAAGTTTTATATTTTAGGGTGTTTATTTCATTAGATTAAAGACTAGAATTTCAATAATATCAAAACTTTCTAGTTTTGCCTATTCTTGCTTTAATCACAATTTCAACCATTGAAATTAGTTTCTGAGAGGTTAAATTTATTTTTTCCACTTTGATTAAGGTCTCAAGAGAGCATTGGATCTTTTACTTTGATTTTTAAGCACTCATAAACTTTACTTGAGATTAAAGAACACAGGTTGCTTAAATGTATCAAATTTTATGTGTAGCTTCTTTCCTCATTTCAATTTGGCTTCGAAGACTATTTTTGATGCTGTAACTTTATTGTTTTCTATTTTTTTTAGGTTTTAGGGGTGTGCTAGAGTTTTTATTCAATTTTTGAGTTTTTCTATTGTTTATTTAAGATCAATTTTGCGGACTGCTCTAATGTTATCTGGGTTTAATAGTTTTGACTTAGGCCTTGATTTAGTTCATCTGATTAATATGTTGATAGATAAATGTTCCAGTAGGTTTTTTGTGTTGATTGCCTGCCATTTGATTTGTTAAAATCATTTGTTTTTAGGATGGAACTTCAAGACTGTATAAATTGATAGTTTGTGCTTATATAGTTTAAATCTAATTATTTTATGGATTAATCACGTTTTTGGTGGATCAATTTAACAGTTTATGTTTTATTGAGGTGGAGCTAGAGGTGCCATATTATTTTCTTGTCTCTAGAAATTTCAGAATTGATTTTATTGCATGTGCTTCATTGAAACACCATTAAAGGTGTGCTTTAGGTTACATAGTTGGGGGATTGATTTGTGCTTGTTGTTAGTTGAGTTAAGGGCTAAAATTTTCCATTAAAAATACGTTTGGTAGGTTGCTCTTCACTTAGGATAAAAAATATTTGAATTGAGTTATTTATTAATTGTGAATTGGAATGCGTTAGGCCTTATATTTGCATTAGACATTACATAAGGAATAAGCATTGCATTGGTTACATTTGAGCCCCTTTCTTGGACTTATTTTGATAAGGTTTATTAAGCTATATAAGCTTGTTTTGAAGCTCAAGGGAGCTTATTTTAGGGGTTGTCTTCATGGGATAAAAATTGTATAATTTAGAACGGTTGTAAGGGTTAGTCTTCACCCATTGAAAAGGAAGATCAATAGGTTCCTCTTGACTTTAGAACTAGATTATGATAGGTTCCTCTTAAACTTAGAACAAAATTATATTGGGTTACACTTCACCTTAAAGTAAGTTTGTAAAGGTTCCTTTTAAGCTTAGAATCAAGATTATTGTAAAGGCTCCTCTTGGCCTTATAATTAAGATTGTTGTAAAGGTTCCTCTAGGCCTTATAATCAAGATTGTTGTAAGGGTTACTCTTTACCCATTTAAAGTAAGATTTGTTATTAATGAATTTCCAACAAGTAGTTGGAGAGAGGACATAGTTTATTTTTTGGTAGGTGAACCTTTATAAATATTGGTGTTTATCTCTTTATATTTGTGTGCTTATCTTTGCTTTATTGTTGATTGAATTTGTTCAATATTGACATAAAGTTTGACATATCATTTAGATTAAATTTTTGTTAGAGAATTCATTCAATTGATTTTTGTTTAAGGTGTTTAAGTTGTTTTTATTTCCAAATATTTTTTTAAATACCCAAATTTCCCCTTCTTTGTTTCCATAGGCTTACAATAGTTAAACTAAATATTTTATGAAATATAGATGACATTCTATCTCTAATTGTGCTATATCATTTAAACTAGTTATAATGTCAAGCATAAGAATTTTAGAGACTTTGTGTTAGTGCCAAAAATCCACAACCACTTCATCAAATTCAACTTTTTATCCTTTGTTGACCATAAGACCAATGTAAGGTTTGATGATCTCTAGTCCTTTTGAACCTTCATGATGTAGGATCTTTTAAAAATAGGACGGGAGGTTTTACACTTGCTAGGTCATTAGTTAAATGATAGGCAAATTGGTGAAAAACTAGCCAATGAATTTTTTCACTAACTAGGCCATAGTTTAAATAATTTTTGATAAAAATGGGGGCTTTTTTTTATATTGGGGTATCAAAACTTGCTTTGAATAGATGAAAATATGCATCAACTAACTTACTATGTCATAGAATTTGTCATTATAATAATTAATTTGTATCTTAAAATACTATTTGAAATTTTTTTGACTACAAATACAAATTTTTTTTAAGTTTTTAAGCATCCTTATGAAGTTTTAACATCGCTATAATACATTTAAAAGACTTTTAAATCATTTACTGTAATATGCTTTCACTAGGAATTAATTTTAATGATGAAGTCTTAAATTACGTAGGAAATATTGGTTTAAGTTGTAAAATTTATTGGTGTTTAATTGTAATGCACTGTAGGAGATAATGGCTTCCCCTTTATGATCAAGGATGTTAAACTAAGGGAGGTTCCAATATTGATTTTGATGATAACAAAATATACTTATTACTAGTGATTTTATTTAAGATGAAACATTTGAAAGTAACATTCGTTTGATGATGGTTTAAAGATTGGACTTGAATATCAAAATTGAGCACAAAATAAGAGATGGTTTAAAGATTGGGCTTGAATATCAAATTTGAGCACAAAATAAGATTAAGTAATTTATGAGCTTCAAGAACTTGATTTAGGCTATTTGAATTTGTATGTAAGTTTTATTTGGAGGTTCAATAACTTTTGGGCTCAAAATTGCATTTCCAATGCATAAGTTATTTAAAAGTGTATAAATTTTTACAAGCTAAGACATATTTTGGTTTTAAGTTTAATCGAAATGTATGAATGTCTAAAATCACTTTATGAAAGCTTTAAAACATGTTTTAATTAGTTTTGAACTAAAAGGAATAGCTTAGATATTATTTTAAATTGATTTAAAAAAAAAGTTTCAAATTTTAGTTAAGGATGCATAGTTCAAGATAATTTTAAATTTTCTATTTTAAATTAAAGATTCTTCATTACTAAAATAAATTTGGGCAACATCTGAAACATGGTAGAGTTAAGTCTTTGTGAAATATTTTTTTTGGTATGTTTAAAATTTTTTGGAAAAGTTAAATTTTGTTTTTAGTATGAGTGGTTGACCATCACTAGTCAACTAGTATTGGGACTACATGACAATGAATGATGATATAGAAAATGCTATGAATGGCATATGTCTAGTCAAATGTCTATATATAGTAATAAAAATAAACAATAGTGCCATTATAGGCTCTGATAGAGTGAGGTAACATCTAGTCTATTGAGTTTAATGAGTTTTTTATTTTTTTCTAACAACTAGTTTGCATATTTAGTGATTTTTTAAGCTTAAGATGACTATAAATCCATTGTCTAAGGGTTAGTGAACAATCTTTATGAATTTTAATGTCTTTTGAGCATAAAAGAGATTAAAGAGCTTTCTTCATAGTTAGTGAGCATTCATTGCTTGTTTTTGTGTTTTTGAAACAACATATTCATTTTTGTTGTTCTTAATCCAAGCAAAATTGATTGTGTTGATTTTAAATGGTTTTTCATTTTGATTTTTAATATTGAAAAGATTTGAGCATATTTGAGGCCTTAGTTTGGATTTTCAAGTGAAACACCTTTACAGTGTAACTAATCTAATAAAGGGGCTTCTGAGATTTTTTGGATTAGGCTTAAATTGAAAGATCCTTCTTCATCTTTGAAGAAGATTATTATAAGGTTCCTCTTGACCTTAACTAAAGGAAGATTGGGATTTTATAAGGGTTACACTTTACATAAAGAAAAGTTGTAAAACTTTTTTAATGATAGCGAAAATTTTAAGTGTTATCTTAGAGAATGCATGTAAACAATAAGGGATATTTTCAAATCACTATAAATCGATTATATCACCTCTTTACTAAAACTCTTTGTTGTAATTACTTCTATATTTGTTTCAACTTTATCTTATGGTCATTTGGTGTATTCATGTTATCATCACTTTGATTGAAATATTGTTAAGATTGCATTCCCATTAAAATCAATTTAGGTTTGAAGCATAGAAAGTTTTCTAACACCTAAGGTGCCATTATGGCTAATAATTGACATCTGAGCTAGTCTCACTAATTTTATATCATTTTTAATGAAAATAGTGAGTAAATATCTTCATGAAACATTTGATAGCATCCTCTAGCCATGAAGGAAAAATTGTTTGTGAAGCTCCTTTCTTTGATGGAAAACTAGGAAGAAGTTTTTTCTCATGGTTAAAACAATGGATCTATGGGAAATAGTCTCATATGGTCCCCACATTGCCATAAAAATAGTAGGAGAAGAAAGATGGCATAAGGAAAAATAGAATGGCAAGGATAAAAGACTGATCTTTTTAAACAATAAGGTTGCGTTTTATTTTATGTATTAGGTATAAATGAGTTCAATAGAGTATTTATATGGGAAATTGCACATGAATATGCATAAATTAAAGGTCATATAAGAGAGAACAAATTAAGTGAAGGAGAGTTGGGTGTTTATACTCACTCACCAATATGAGTTGCTTTCATATGTAATATGATGAAAGCATTCCTATCATGTATGCTAGGTTCATTGACATTATTAAATCAATAAAAGATTTGGGAACATCATATACCAGCATTGAATTAGTAAGGAAAATTCTTTGATTTTTACCAGAGATGTAGGAGGCCAAGGAAAAAGCTATCTAAGAGGACATACATTTGGATAAATGTATCCGATCCATTCTCATATATAAGATATGGATCGAGAAGATAAAGGAGGAAGAGGTGATAAATAAAAATAAGAATTTTGCATTCAAAGCCTTAAGAGAAGTACGAAGTGGTTAGGAGACATCTTCAAGTGGAAGTTGAAGTGAAGCTAAAGTCATAACACTCCTCACTCAAAGGTTCAAGAAATTTTTAAAAAAAGAAGGCGTTCCCAAAGAGAAAAGATCAAGGAAAATTTAAATCTAGAAGAAAATATTCTAACATATTTGTTTGGATGTAGAAAACTAAGACATGAAGTGTGAAGTGTTTTGTTTCTATGAGTAAAGATTCTTGGATGTGGCATAGGACACTAAGTAATGCAAGAACAAAAATAATTTTAACCCTAAACAAGAAACTTGTAAATTACTTACAAAAGGTAAAGTTTGATAATGATAAGGTGTATCAAACTTGCTAAATGGGGAAACAAACAAAAACATCTTTTAAGATAAAGAAATCGGAACATTTACTAAACTTTTAAAATATGACATATGGATTTATTTGGTCCTACGAAGGTTTGTTAGTTTAAGTAAAAAATGATATGCTTTTTTCATTGTAGATGATTTTACTTGGTTTATATGAAATTTTTTTTCTTGCTAACAAAGATAAGTGTGTAGGTATTTTATGAATTTTTTTAAAAAGTACAGAATGAAAAGAGTTTTTCAATTGAATCTATTAGTAGTGATTATAGTAAAGAATTTTAAAATGATTTATTTGAAACATTTTTTTATAAACATGATATTTTTCATAATTTCTATACATTTACGACTCCTCAACAAAATGGGCTTGTTAAGAGGAAAAACGAGACATTACAAGAAACTGTTGGGACTGTGATTAATGTACATGTTATTAAGTATTTTTGGGCAAAATCCCTAACATGTGCATATTATATATCTAATAGGATTTATATATTACCAACTGTAGATAAAACTTCCTATGATCTTGGACATGGGAAAAAGCCAAAGAATTGTCATTTTAAAGTTTTTGGTGTAAGTATTACAATTTTAACACTAAGGATAATCTAGGTAAGTTTCACTAAAAAACAGATGAAATGATTTTTGTAGGCTATTCTTTGACAAGGAAAAGCATATAGAATGTTCAATAAAAGAATTATAGTGATTAAAGAGTCAATTCATGTTGTTTTTTATGAGACCATCCTCCATGATGTAAAGAAAAGTTTTATAAATGGTGATATTGGTTTGCCAACGGATTTGGATAAACTAGATCTAAAAGAAGAAAAAAAGGATCACCAAGACATTCAACATGTATCTAGTGAATCCATTGTTGAACAAAGTAAGAGTAATAAGAAGGATGAGGATATGCCAAGATATTGGAGATATAAAAAGGATGATCCTTCAAACCAAATTATAGATGATATGTAGAGAGGCCTAGTAACTAGAACTTTCCTTATAGATTTATCCCATATTGCTTTTATTTTTCAAATTGATCCCAAGAGTATAGTAGGAGCACTTAGTGATAAATGTTGGGTTATAGCAATAAATGAGGAATCTAACCAATTTAAGAGGATTAAGGTTCAGAAATTAGTATCAAGGGCTAAAGATCATCAAATTATAGGTACAAAGTCGACGTTTAGGAATAAACTTGAAGAGTTATGCAAGAAAAACAAGGCTAGTTTAGTATCCAAAGTTTATAATAAGGAGGAAGTAATTGACTATAAAGAGACTTTTTCACCCATAGCTACGTTAGAGGCAATAAGATTAGTACTTGTATTTACATCTTACATGTATTTTAAAGGTTTTCAAAAGGTTACGAAATGTGCCTTTTTAAATGAATTTAAAATAAGAAGTTTATGTTAACCAACCCCTTAACTTTAAAAATAACAATCCACCTAATCATGATTACAAACTTTCAAAAGTTTTATATGGTTTGAAACAATTTCCAAGAGTTTCGTATGAAAGATTGAGTGAAATTTTTTTACAAAAATGGTTTTATTGAAGGAAAAGTAAATAACACCCTCTTCATTGAAAGGCATAATAAAGGCATTTTATGTTCAAATTTATGTTGATGATATCAATTTTTATGCATTTAATGCAAGCTTATGCAAGGAATTCTTTAAGTATATAAGTAAGGAATTTCAAATAAGCATAATAAGGGAGCTCAACTTCTTCCTTGATTTATAAATCAAGGAATGAAGGATAGAATTTTCATTAATCAAGCAAAGTGTACTAAGACGCTACTCAATTTGGAATGGACCAAGCAAAGCCTTTAGGAATACTAATAAGCATCACAACAAAGTTGAAGAGGAAGCAAAAGGCAAACCATTAGATGCAAAACTATACCAAGGTATGAGAGGAAGCTTACTTTACCTTATTAGAAGTAGACCTAATATTGTGTTTAGTTTGTGTTTATTTGTTAGTTTTCAATCAAATCCTAATGAATCACATCTTTTAGCAATTAAAGGCATACTTAGGTATTTATGTGGAACCACATCTTTAAGACTTTGGTATCTTAAGAATTCATATATAGAATTAGCTGGCTATTCTAATACGAATTATGATAGTAGTCTTTTATATTAGAAGAGCATATCATACGCTTGTTAATTCTTAGGGAATGCTTTACTTTTATGGTTGAGTAAAAAGTCATATTTCATATCTTTATCAACTACAAAATTAGAATATGTTGTGGCTGACATTTATTAGGCACATACACTCTAGCTTAGGTAAAAAATTATAGATTACGTTATAGAAATCTATATTAGGTGTGATAATGCTAGTACCATATGCCTAACGAAGAATCCAATTCAATATTCTATGACCAAGTACATAAAGATAAGGTATCATTTCATTATATTTCATGTATAAAATCATGATAATGAATTGGAATTTGATTATATAACTCACCAATTGGCTGAAATTTTTCTCAAACCAATAAATGAATATATATTTTACATCACTAAAAGAGATTAAGCATGATATATGGTAGATCACTTTGAAAATTGTGTCTAATTATGTGCAAAAACTAAAGAGTTAAGGAAAGAGGATACACGATTGAGGACTTAAACAAAAAAATGTAACAATCTATTACCACTAAAAATCCATTTTTATTAAGAAAATTGCAAATGAAAAAAGCAGTAATAAAATTAAGACAACTTTGTAAAATTGAATTTTTAGTCTCAAATATTTGAAAAAATTGCATAAAGATTGTTGCAAAAGGATTAGGACACATATATATAGTGTTAGGAAGCTTATATAGCCATTAGATACAAGGACTAGCCAATGGGGAGGTTAAGAGTTAGTTAGACCCGAGAGTTGCAACTTTTAGAAAACTAGTTGATAAACATTAACAAGCATTTCTAGGTTTACCAATGGCGTCATTGATCTTCAAGGACAATTGCCATTGTAGTCACTAAACTACAATGGATCCATTGAATAAATGTAACAGCTGTTGATCATAGCCCATTAAATAATCAGGAAATCATAAAAATAATACAAACCAATCCCACAACACTCTAAACATTTTCCTAAAATTAATAAGGATTTAAAGCAAATTTTAAGCCTTTTTTAATTTCTAAAATATTTCAATTAAATTAAACATAGGATTGATCTTGATTATGAAAATTTTCATTTTAAACATTTTCAAAAACTTTTCAAGTTTCTAAAACATCCACAAATACTTTCCTAAATCTAATTAAACTTGACCTTCTTTCTATTCTCGATCTTCACTTCAATTCTTCAATGCTTTTTCCACTTTCATTTTCTTCATGGATGCTCTTCTGCCTTGGCCTCAAACACATTTACTTACACAATTTTTATCAACCTAGTTTTTTAACACATTAAAATTAAATCATTATTGATAATAATGTTTTGTCATCATTAAACACATGATTATAACCTCCTTTGATTAGAAATAATTTTATTATAATTCATGAATTAAAGAGGAGTGAGACTTATAAGATGAATATATATGATGCTTGGATTTAGGGTATGCATGGAACATTTACTTTGGCATGTTTTGCATTGAATGTGTTTTGGATCCCTAATATCACAAGTTTTATCATCATTAGAAAAGGAAAAATTAATGAACCAAGTGAGGTTCTGTTCTTAGTTTTGATAATAATAAAACATATTTATTACTAATAATTTACTTAGTGATAGAAGGCTTGAAAGATAAGTTTATTTGATAATGATTTAAAGTGGAAAAATAGGACTTAAATATCAAAATTAGGCATAAAGCAAGATCAAGAAATTGGGAGGCTTCATGAAATTTGTTGAGATAGTTTGAATTTGTATGAAATTTTTATTTTAATGTTCACTAACTTTATGGCTTAAAATTGCATTCTTATTGCATAGGTTTTTCAAACGTGCACAAATTTTCATAAGCTAAGACATTTTTTTAGATTAATTAGAATATCTAGATGTCTAAAATCACTTTAGGGATGTTTTAAAACTGGTGTGAGTTAGCTTTAAAGCAAAATGAATAGTTTAGGTATTGTTTGAAATTTTATTTTAAAATTAAAAGTTTTAAAATGTCACTAAAATTGCATAGATTAGGGTATTTTTTATGATTATAATTTAAAATAAAGAGCCTTTATCTATAAAATCACATTCATGAACATTCAAAACATGATTATGTCAACTATTTATGAAAAAACAGTATTTTAGAAAAGGAAAGTTTTTAGCGTGATTTGTTAACCATTACTAGTTGACTAGTCTTGAAAGTATACCATAACAACTAATCTAGTCTTTTATGGTCCTAAGGTTTTATTAAAATAAGATATAAAATGTCCAATCTAATAATAGTAAGACCTCTAATAGGCAAGTGCATCTATTGCATTGTAATATAGCTAATAGGAGTCTAGATTGCCATCCTATGAGGATTGTGATAGACGACTAATAATTTCCCTTTAGTTATTATCTAACTTATTAAAATTGAGTAATTGATAATAAAATAAATTAAACTAAATAACTAAATAACTAAATAGACAATTCAAGGAAAATTCACTAGAATAAAGATTAAGTTAAAGAAGCTAGGTCGATTACTCTCCTTAAGATATGCCTATATTCATTGTTTAACTTAAATTCAATGTTCTTTTCGAGTTGTCTTATACTATGGGATCTCTAAAATGAATTATACTCTCTCTTAAGTGGTACAATTACTATCCTCTAGTTGGTTAGTTAAAAATTCTTGTCAGTTAACACCTCAATTGGAAGCAGTATTATGATTTATGAAACTTACTGTTCTGACCGAATTTACACCTAATATAGAAGTCTTATGTAAGTTAACATTTAGATTCCATATAAGATTTATTACTTATTGATTGATCTATTTATATAAATGATATCTTGATCTAAATACCTAAAATTAACTATTGGAATTGACAATTACTTCACACATAAATCAAAATTAATACGTTTATCCATAGATAAGTCTAAGTAAAAAATCTAGAAAATCATACATTGAATAAAAGAAAAAAAAAACACTGCCTTAGGGTTTAAAAACATCTAGACGCTATAAGAATTTAATTATAAAACATGAGAAAAGAAACAAAAATAATCATAAAATAATAATAGTAATGGATGTTCATTGTCATTATACTTTAATCTTAATCCTTTAATCTTACTGTTTGGATTGATTCTTTTACTTTAGTTTGCTCAAAACCCTGGTAAGAGTGACTTAGGATCACCTCTTGATACCTTGGAGGTGGCTCTAAGTCATCAAAAGATCAAAAGTTATGTAAAAGGCCTAATGTTATGCTTAAATAAAAGTTAAACTCGACAATCCTCTGACCAAGGTGATGGCTGTAGGACATTCTCTAAAAATTGAGCAGTCAACTTCACAGCTCAAGTCACGTCCATGACAGGCTATGATTCTCTATGGACGAAATTTTTCAATGTGTTATCTCCTGGAAATTTATATGGCCTGTGCCATTACATGGCTAAGGTGTGGAATTCACTAAGTTGATTCTTTTCTTCCTCTTTTTAGTTCCACAATCCATCCAACTCTGTGTATGCATCAAAATAATTAATAAGACTTACAAAAAAAATATACATTTTTTTTTCCAAAAAGCATCATAGCCAAATTCATAATATAATAAGCATAAAATTCATAGGGAAAATACCCTCAACCATATGGAATCTAAGATAGGGGGATGAATTGGGTGTTTAAAAAATTTCTTTTAAAATAAACAATTTATGCCACTTAAACATTTTAACTATATGTAATCTCTAAACAAAAAATCAACCTATAATGATATGCCAATGTTTATACAAATTCAACAAAATTCAAATCGAACACAAGTCCATAATTGTAAAGAGGATAGGGAAAGAAGAACACAAGAATCTATAGCGGTTTAAAAATCCCTAACAATTGCCTAATCCACTCTCTAACTACGTGTTAAAAGTTTCAACTATAATAATCTTCCTTAAGGTGAAGGGTAACTTTTACAACTTCTTCTTGCTATAAAGGATGTGAAGAGGAACCTTTACAATCTTTTTTTTTACATAAATGGAGGTGAAAACTAACCTTATAAATCTTATTTAACAAGAGTGAAGAGGAACTAAAACAATCTTCGTTCCAAATGGGTAAAGAGGAACCTTTACAATCTTCCTTAAAATGCATAAAGAGCAACCCTTTGAATCAAACCAAAATACATCAATTTAATCTCACAAATCAACCTCCTAATCTTATGCTACCTAAGCCTCAATTCAAGCATATACAAATTAACTAATGCTTGACCAAAATCAATATGTAAGACAGGGGCTCAAATGTAACAAATGCAATAACTAAAATCAATGCATTCCCTAATGTTCATACATAGCATAAATTAATTTAATTCAAATTCAATAATCACAATAAGTCAAATCTTGTTTATCATAGGTTAAGAGCAACCTATTAGCTATATTTATTTGCAAAGAGGAACTTTTAATTAATAACACCAATCAAGACAAGCAATTTCCCCCAAATATTTAACCTAGCACACCTTTAATGGTGTATCAATAAAGCTCATGCAATAAAAATGATTATGCAATTTGAAGGGACAAACAAATAATATTACAAATGTCTTAACACTTTAAAAGATCATAAAATACCTTATTTATGCAATATAAACACAATTAAAGCATGAAGCAATCAAGTTAAACATAAGAACATGCATCCTATTAATATTATTTTTTATTTTAATCATGCATCTCTAAAGTAACTTCTTGCAAAGAATAAAGCAAATCCAAGGCTCATCCATTAGATACTCCTACTTTAAGAGATTGAAGTGGAGATAAAGGACAACAAAATGCTCAAAGAATGGACTAACAGATCATTTGAGTTGCTTGGTGGAGCATGGTGCTGAAATAGAGCCAATCAATGATGATTCTTCAGATGGGCAGTTTAATGCAAATCAACTGATAGCCCCCTAGTACAAAGATATAGTTGATTTCTTGGTTAGTCATAAATTTTTTGCATAATTGACCAAGGCACAAAAGAAGAGGATGAACAGTCAAGAGAAGTTTTATATATGGGATCATCCTTACCTGTGGCGATTTTTTGTGGATTAAGTTATCAGAAGGTTCGTACCTGATAGTGAATTTCTTTCTATTTTGACATTTTCTCACTCTTATGCATATGGAGATTACTTTGGACCAAAGCAGATAGCACATAAGGATTGGAGCATGGATTTTACTCACCATCTATATTTCAAGATGGATATGATTTTTGTAGGACTTGTGACAACTATCAGCGAATAGGTACATTGGTTCTCCGTAGGGAAATGCCTTAAACCCCTATATTGATTTGTGAGATTTTAAATGTTTGGGGCATGAACTTTATAAGTCCCTTTCCTTCTTCATTTGGATTTCAATATATTCTGCTTGCAGTTAATTATGTGTCGAAATGGGTGGAAGAAAAAGCTACTCGAACTAATGATCCTCAAGTGGTTTCAGATTTCTTGAAATCTAACATTTTCTTTAAGTTTGGAGTCATGCAAACCATCTTAAGCGACAAGGGAACTCACTCTTACAACTGGACGATCGAGGCTCTCCTGAAGAAATATCAAGTGAAGCATCAAGTTTTAACTGTTTATCACCCTCGGACGAGTGGCCAGGTTAAGGTGTCCAACTAAGAGAACAAGTCCATTTCGAGAAGATAGTGAATCCCAAAAGAAAGAATTGGAGTTTATGCCTCAACAACGCGTTATGGGCCTATAGAATGGCATAAAAGACCTCGATAGGGATGTCACCTTACAAACTTATTTTTGGGAAGTCATGCCATCTCCCAGTGGAGTTAGAACACATGGTTTACTAGCTAATCAAGAAGTGCAACATGGAGTTAAAAGTTGTTGGTGGCCATAGATGAATATAGTTATAAGAGCTTGAAGAGTTGCGACATGAAGTATTCGAGAATACCAGGATTTATAAGGAGAGGACTAAGACATTCCATGATCATAACATTTCTAGGAAGACATTTGTGGTTTGAAAGAAAGTGATTTTATATCATTCATGATTCAAACTCTTTCCAAGTAAGTTATGCTCCCGATGGGTAGGTCCTTTTGAAGTTATCCAGGTATATCCCCACGGAGCAGTAGAGATCAACAGTGCCAAGATAGGGAAAGAGTTTAAAGTCAATCGACATCTTCTTAAGCCTTACTTTGATGGATTTCAGTTGTACAATGGTTGATATCAATTGAAAAGGGTCAAGCTTATGACCTAAAATAAGCGTTTAATGGAAGGCACCATATTCGTATTCTTTAGTTTATGTGCTTTTATCTTTTGTACATATCTTTTGGTTGTTTTCTTTGTGTGCATGAATTGTTGGCTTTTTATTTATTTTGTCTTTAGGAAAGCAAGAATGTTGCGTTGGTTAGGTGACTTTAAAATGATGGGTGATTTTGAAATGATTTTACTTTAAAACCAACAGACTTTTGAGGCAAGTGCACCTATCGCAAAAGTAATAAAGTGGAGTAATTTTTCAGACTCCGAGTGTCAAACCCATGGGTAAAAAGATACTTAATTACCAGGTTGATTGGATTACAATTATTTAGGAAAAATCTAGAGAATTGATTAAAAATTGGAAAAAAAACTTAAAATTGGCTACTTTGGCTTAAACACTTTAAAAACGGTTTTTAATTGCTTCTGAAAAATTCTTAAAATCACAAAATGTGTAAATGAGCTATGGATTAGATGATTTATTTGAGTTTAAAAACAAATTTAATGTCTAATTCAAGTCCTTCACAAAATCCAAACAAAGCTATGGCTAAGACTTTACTTTTTCTCCATTTAATCTTGTTTAAAGTTTGGTTATGCTTTAAAATCAAGTAAATGGGCATAAATT
>JAOXYD010001707.1:0-15669 GCA_028565735.1 Pinacopodium congolense | reverse complement strand
TAGGTAGATTTCTCGGATCCTAGATTATCTTTACTCTAATCTTAGTTGATCAGGCCAAAATTAGAACTTTAAGAACTCCAATAAACAAAATCAGACCTTATAACATGTATTCAGACTCTCCTAAAACATTAAAACACAGATCCAAAGCTGGAAAATGGAATTAAGCACACATGATTATCAAAGCATACATAACATGCATCTTAAGCCACATACTTTGATAAATCTCTAAATATAAGCTAAATAAAGTAGTTAAGAAGTTACAAAAACATGATAGAACCCTTCTGAACATTTCTTAAACCTCTTAACTTGATCTGGATATCAACACAGCCTTGAATCCATAAGATCTAGCAAGAAAATCAAAGAATATGGAAGGATATACATGTAAGAACATGAACTTTGATTTAATCCCAAAACAGGAGAAAACAGGTGATAATCTGAGTTAAAAAAACCCCAATGATAGTTTAGAAATTCATATATATGTCTTAACTTCAATCTCCAATAAGCAGAAACTTAAAATACACTCTAAAACTCGAATTACAAGTGTTTGAGGCCTAATCTATCTAAGAAGAAAAAGAAGAGAGAAGCTAGAGCTTCTCTCACTAAGTTGATTTGAAGTCTCTGGCTTGTGTACGTGTTATCTGTGTTTTCTTGGCTGTATTCAAGCTCTGGAGACACCCCTCACATGCCAGCAGACAAGTGGAGTTAATTGATAGCACGCAAAGGTTGAAATCTGCCAGCCACCAAGCTGAAATTGTTGATTTCTAGAACAATGGCACCCTGCCACCAGCACAACGGCACCCTCACCAGGGTGCCATTTAAGCCCGCATTCTGCACTCCTAAACAGCCCCCTATTCTTCAACAATGGCACCCTCACCAGGAGGCCGTTTATGGTCAGCAACAAGAGGATTCTTTGATGTTTTTGCTCCAATCTTGATCATCAAGCTCCAATATACAAATCAAACATTATAGGGCATCAATTAAACAATTAAACACTGATTTAGGGGTCATAATTCAATAAATTAACCATACAAATCAGATCAATTTGACCCCTATCAGTGACCTAGATTGTGAGGGGGGGTTAGGTGTTATATTTTTAAAACACCTAACATGAGTCCCCTTATTCTTTTATATGATTCTCTCAATCCTAACTCAACTCTCTCATCTCCCGTCACTTCTCTAACTCTAAATCAACCTTTTAACTTCATTTTTATACATTAATTCATAATTTGTTTATCATATTAACAAGGTATGTACTTCATATTTTCATTAAACACTTGGAAATTAAGATTTACTTGATGATCTAGGGTTTACACATGAATAGGACACTCAAGGCATGGGTACCTTATTCTTGTCAAATTGTGGTTTAAATGTTTTTGGAATATATTGATGTTTATAGACTTATAAATCCAATTTTTGAGGGTAAAAACTCTATGGAAGATTGTATTAAACAATGTTTGAATGAATCTTAAGGTTTAGAATGTTTAAAGATTTAAATTGATGTACATTGGGTTTGACTTGGTTAAGTAAGAAATATGGTCTTTTAATTGGGATTGTCATTTTCATAGATGTCTAAAGGAGTTTACATGTTGTTTATGATTCATGAACATCTTAGTATCTTTCTTATTAAGCTTAAGTGAGGAATTTGGCATCACATTCTTATAATTTGAGTTAGATCGTTAATTTTTTTCAATGAAACATAAACCTTAAAAGTGAATAATTTTGGGATGCATTACATGATTTAGTGTGATTTGAGCGCCATTACCTATTACATGATCATCATAATGTTTATACATGATTTTATGGCTCATTATAGTCTTATTCATGGATGTGGTTACTTAAAATTGCTTTAGTGTTTGATGCAAAAAGCATGCCTAGATATAAGTAGATGGCGAAAAGGACTTATATAGAGGAAGCCTCCTCCTCTGGGAACATTGATATTGAACCACTTACACTAAGATTTAACAACCTCAAGGCCTCGGCTAAATACAAAATTTAAGAAGCTTTAAATTAAACCTAACAAGTATTTGGTTTTTGAGGATTTGGAGTAACTGGGAGTAAAAAATACTGTTTAAAATTATTTATAATAAAAAGGATCATATATATTTATAGAAATCAACGAGTTAGGTCATGAAAACCTATTATGAGAATTTTTGGCTACTTTAAATTCAAGAAGAATCTAGTGAGGTTAGAAGATAATGATGTAGTGCAGTTATAATTAGGTGGTAAATAGTTCCTGTTGTCTTGTTAGGACTTTAGCACAACCTTAGGAGTTCTGATCGGAGAAAGAGAGACCTACTGTCAATCAAGGATGCCTGGTTAAAATTCAACACTCCTAATAGGGCCTTATGATTTGGTGTGAGATTGGGGAAGGAGATTTTTCAAGTAGGTGCTACTAAAAGCACCAAAATTAAGATCCCAAAACTTTATATCCTTTATATGTTGATTATCTATATAGAGAGGGTCAACATGAGAGTTTTGAGGTAGTGAACTAAGGTGACCTAATTCTCTTATAGCGCATGGTGAATGACATGAACTCCAACATAAAGGGTACTTTAGTCAATCACTTTGACCATTAAAGTGGAAAAGATAAGAGGATCGATTAGTGGATCCTCTTGCATCACAAAGTTGGCAATGAACTTGGGACTTGAATTGAGAAGAATGGATTTAAGACCAAAGGTCAACATGGAGCCCTTAGATGCCTTAGTTTAGATTTGGATGGGTTTCGCCATAAGATTTAAGAGATACCTTAGGCTTAAGGAATCTCAACCTCTTCTAAATGAACAAGAAACGAGGGAGGAGATGAAAGAAGAAAATGAGGATGAGGACACCGATGTTGGAACTTCTATAAGTGTGGATCTATCACTTGCTGTAGGCTTTGATCAGCTTAGTGCACAGGTGGATGCCATGCATATTTAGATAAGGACATGTATTTCCAGATCCGATGCCAGATGGATAGAATATCAATAGATACATCAATCTAGATGGGAAGAGTATTAAAGTTGACAATAGAGGATCAGAGGAGACAACAAGAAAGATAAGAGGAACATTAGAGACAATAAAAAAAGAGGTAAGAGCAGCAATAGGCGATGTGACATGAGTTTATGCAGATCCATCGTTAGCTACCTCCTCTAACTGATGATTGATGCTGAGTGTTATGGATTATTAGGTAGCCATGTTTGATTTTCTTTTCTTTTATTTATTTATTTATTTGTATTTTATTTTTATCTTCATTTCATCATAAATGTTTTTTTTAAATGTTTGCATTCATAGGATTTTTTTTATATTCTTTATTTTATGTTTATGTATTTATCAATCCTAATCTAACAATTTGGATAAGCTCATATTTAACAATGTTATTTAAGTAATGGAAGCAAGTTAGATCTTTCTTCTATCCAAAAGTGTTCAAATTACATACAATGGAATACAATTATCTCAACTATGCCTACTATTAGACTTAAACCTTTAGGGGAGTCATGTTCTATTTTTCCATATATACTTATCATGTTTTCATTGTTTTTCACCAATAAATTGAAGACAATTTGATTTAAGTGTGGGGAGAAGAAGAATATGTGATACTATTTATCACACACACTTAAATTGTTGGGAGTCTAAGGGTAACTGTTTGGATAATTCATCTTAAAAATTTTTATTATTAGTAGATTACTAGTTTTGGTATTAAAATTCAATTATGTTTTTGATTTAGTAAACATTGATCAACTCTGGATTGATTTCTAACTCATAAAATTTTCCCTTTTTTTTTTTATAAATTACATATGTTGAGTAACCTTTTTTAGTTCAATATTAGGTTTCTAAAGACATCTCTTATAGATTATTATGTGAATTTAGAATAAGATGTATAGTTATTTCTTAAAAATTAAAAAAAATGTATGTTTAATTAATAAGTGAGTAAAATTTTTCATTCTATTAGCTTTATACTGATAAAAAGGTTGAAATTTATAAGTGGTACTAATAGCCGTTTGAGAGAGTGACCTAACCGAGTAATCGGGGGTGTTCATAATAAAGTATTTATCTTTGCATAAAAAAACTATATAGCTTCTCAAAAAGCTAAAAAGAGTACCCTAGTTGAGTAACTAAGGGTCATTCATGACAAGATATTTATCCTTATGTCAAAAACCTGGGCAACCTCTGATTGGATGCTTCAAGTCTAATGTTATTTAATTTTGTTATGTTTAATATATCCTTTAATACATTTATATAATGATCTATTTTGGTACATTAAGAGTTGTTTCTTTCTAACTATGTATTACATGTGATAAAAATATTTTTTTCATGATAGAGTTATGAATTGTGCACTAGATCAAAGGCATTGTTTTCTATTTTTTTTTTCCACTCAATTGGCTTTCAAATCTTAACTATAATTATTTTAGGTGGAGTATCTAAGTCGTTGATTGAGAATAAGTAATTGTTAAAATGGGTAAGGGTATTTAATAGTGCCCAATCTATATACCTTTTAAGCATGCTTGTATGGTCATAATCTTAGGTTTAAGGGTTATTTCATTATGAATTTGATGCATATTTGATTAATATCCGAATCAGATGTTGCTTATGACCATTTCAATGAATACATATGTTTTTATAGGTCTTAGTTAGCAATTTGATGTATATATGGAGTTGGATAAGTTGTGGAAGAAAAATAAGGATAACAAGCATCATGTGATTGAGTCCCGCATCTTGTCTCACAACTATGGCATAAACCATGCAGAGTTGATGAAGAAATTCCAAGAGGAGCAAAGAAGGCAGGAAATTCATGGATAGGGTAGCGAAATTCTCTTTAGAAGGATGCATGGCTAGTCCCACAGCAATGAGCTAGGCTGTTGGAATATTGAGTCTATCATGTATTTAAGTCAATTTTAGGTCTTTTTCTAGTGACTTTTGGTTCCTTGGAAGCTTAAAGCTACCACTAAGAGCCAAAGGGGGAGTTCTAACCCATCTTTACAAGGTTTTTGAGCAATTAAAAGCAAAGGATTAGCTCAAAACGTTAAGAAATTGAAGACTAACACTTGTTTTTTCAAAAAGAGTTATAGAAGATTCAATGATTCAAGCATCATATTAATGAGCTCCTCAATCCATATTTCTTTTATGATTGTTGTTTTCTATTTCAATATTTTTATGAACTAATTTTCTTGTAGGATCTATGTGTTTATGAACCTTAAGATGTAGTCTTTATTGTTCTTGATATTGATTCAACTTTAAATTTATATTTTTTGTTAGATTTATCTATGAGATTAGTGAAATTGGTTTTGATTGTTGTATAAATGCGAGTTTCAGTTATAATTAGTTGATTTCATGTATTTAGATCGAAAGATCATTTATGTGAATAGATGAACTTATAAGTAATGAATGTTATATGGAGATCTAGAGATAGATTTACAAAATATTCTAGATTAGATGTGAATCTAATTAAAACAATAGGTTTTATAAATCCAATTAATTCTTCTAATTGATATTTTGATTAAGGAGAAATTCTAGTTAATTTATCAATATAAATAAGAATTGTATAACTTGAAATAGTATGCTTTACCTTAAGGAACCTACAGTCTAAGCAAATCTAGAAAATTCATTGAATTTAATTCAAATGATGAACATAAAAATCTCTGACGAGGGATTAATCATCTATGTCATATCTTTCTTAATTTCTTTTTAAATATAGTAAATTTGTTTTGAAATCATTAGTAAGTTTATTAGTTTAATTTAGTTATTCAATTAATCAATCACCAATTTAGTGAAGAGAGGAGAAATACTAGTAATCTAATTTAGTCCTCATGAGATTGACAACTTAGACTTATAGTAGCTATACTACGATATGATAGGTGCATTTGCCTATTTGCATAGTCTTACTATTGTTAATTGAGGTTTAGATTCATTTTTATTAAAACTTTACAAGTGTAGGCACATGTAAATAAGGATTTATGGGTTACTTTTGTCCAATGAAAAAGAAAGTGCTTGTGTAAGGGTTAATCTTCACTTGTTGAAAAAGATAGTATTAGTAAAATTTCTATCAAAGTGTTGAAGAGTAAATGTAGAAGTGGGTTGTACACCGAATAACTATTCAAATTGGTTTATGCCTTTCTTCTCTTTTCTCTTTACCTTTCAAGTTTATTTTAATTCAAGTCATATTATTTATTATATTAGTTATTATTTTTTACGGTCTCATTCTTTTAAAATTGTAATCACAACTCTAATTAAAGGCTAACATAAGGCAAATATACCTATCAACAAGTAATATAGTGGTCATGAATCCAGATATTGTTCTAACGATAATGTTTTGTAACTATTAGGTTACTCGATGTATGATTATCTAAAAATAACAAAAATAATAATAAAATAATTAAGCAACTAAACTAACTAAATCACCAACCAATGTAAAAGATTCACAACTAGAACTTAAGGTCACCAATACTAAATGTCTAGTTAAAAGTTCGAGTGGATTGTTCGAGTGGATTAACTAAGTTTGTGGATATCTTGTACGACAAAATCTAGGGCATCTTCTCTAAAGTAAGACATGGTTGCCATTAAATCAATGCCTTTTCTCTATTAATCTTATTCTATAGTTTATTCATTTAATGAACTTAGGTTAATAGGCTTAAAGATCGAGAAGTTCAAGCCTAAAATTCTCTTCTAGATCTGAGACTCTCACAATTAATTAAAGTTTGATCATTCATTAATTTAAATTATGTTATTTATTGAAATTTTCAATAATTAAGGTAGATTCTTTGGATTTCTAATTAACTATAAATTTATTCAAAATGGCCAATCTAAAATAGATAATGAAGCACTAAAAAAGACAAACATCTTTACATAATTAAATAATTAGAACATAAGTAATCCATTTACTTACCTTGCCATAGCTACCAATTAAATTAGTCACACATGTTTATCAGTAAACATAATGATTTAATTTAATAGCACACATTTATTGATATAACAAATGAGTTAAGATACAAAAGAATTAAATAGTAAAAAATACATTCAGAATATAACTATCCCAATTATGAATTAGCTTCCAATCCCTTGAATCTCCTTTTTAAAACACTTGAAATTGCTACTTAAGTTTCTAACAATATTCTCTTTTAAATGTCTCCTAAGGTTTTAGCCTTAATTAACGAGTGAATGACTAATTTACCCTTAAAATGTCTATTGACTCATACTTCTAGAGAGTATGATGACCTTTGGAGTCGAGTTACAATAGCGTTTTTCTAACTCAATGTTGTTACACTATCTAGAAATTGATCATCAATAGAAGTTTCCTTATCCACAATAACACTATTATAAGCAATCATCTTTCTTCTGACTTTGACTATAACGTTGGTTCCTTTAAGGTTAATGATGCTACTCTCTAGCAATAAGGACATTAATGGCACTGTTAAAGACTAACGTTGATATTTTAAAAAAATCATCCCAACTTATCCAATTTCACACCAAACTCCTCAATCAAGTAGGAACCTACATTTTAGCCAAAAATACACATAAATAGGATAAATTCATTTTAAGATTAGGGTGAAAACATATCAAGTTATAGCTTAAAAGTATATATAATACGCTCCTATCAATTCTTCCACACTTAAGCTATTACTTGTCCTCAAGAAACTTATTTAGATACTCATTCAAAATTTTCTAGTGGTTGTCTAAATGTCAATCAATCACCTCAATTTTAATTAATGCAATTAACATACCTAATATATACTAATTTTTTCTTGGTCATGAATTCATAACTATGGTTAAAATATGTATTAAGTCAATCCTTATGCATAATATCAAATCTTAAGAAACTCATATAAATGATGATGTAAATTCTTTTAGGGTAATTCAATGGCATATGTGTTTAACGCTCTATTACAGCTTAACCTTATTTATTTTCACATTTGACTTAGAAAACTACATTTTATGCTCCATCTTATCTTGATAAGTGCATTTTATGCTCCATCGTACCATTTTCACCAAGTTTAATTCAATTTAATCAATCTCAAACATTTAAAAACTTAAATTTCACCTAAAATTACTTAATTTGAACACCTTATTTCTATTCACATAACAATCCATATAAATTTTCATAAAGAGTCCAATAATCTTGCTCAAAGAGTTGACTTCATGTAAATAATTTATAACCATAGTTAAACAATTCATAATCCATCAAAATCAATCAATATAAACTATACTAGCCACATTAATTAAATTAAAGGGCATTAGTTAATATTTAAATTAACCATTAAAATTTTTTTAATGAGGTATCAAATAAATCATGTCTGGATTCACAATAATTCAAGTATAATGAGAACTCTTGTTCCTAATTCCCTCCTTTATACTTAAGTTAAACATTATCCCTAATATTTAAATAACCAAAAAAATATTGGAATAAAATAACTCCCCTAATAACATTAACTCATTTTTTATTTTGAATTTAAAAGTGGTACAGCTAAGTAAGGAAAAAGAAAAATAAAAGGAAAAAAGAACAGAAGATAATAATCACTACATATCATTAATGAAAGGATAAAAGATACATAGTTATTGAGCAAAAAAACAAAAAGTACTATCATAATAATCATAAACCAAATGCTAGGTCTTCAATACCTAGATCTCAAATACTCCCATATCTGATTGATTTGCCTCTACTATTGATCGAGTTTGTTATAGAGCTGCAAAAGTAGCTCATGAATGGTACCTATGGATAGTTTAGAGGATGTAGAGGTACATAGACAAACACTAGGTGAAGGGTATAGAATAGGATATGCTAATTCAGTGCGTGTCTCATTAGACTCAATATCAGTATCTTAATCAGTAGTATGCCTAAGGGTTGCAAGATCATCCAATCTCTCATTTCCTCTTAATGAGCATACATGGCATACATAGAGGTTATGCCACTACCTGTGAGTCCTTCTATAGTTCAACTTTAATATGAAATAGAAAATGATCGATGCTCCAGGAGGATGAACTAGGACCTCTCCTTTAAAATTAACTCCTATTTCTTTAAAGATATTAGTAAACAAGCACAAAAAGTAAAAGTTCTTGTTCAGCTAGTGGATCCAAATGATGTTCCTCATATATGGAATCATAAAGCCTGCCAGATGAATGTCTGATAGGATAACAAGATCATGAAGCATCCTATATAATATATAAATATCCTAAAACCAGACCTCATTAGGCTTACTTGCCCTTAGTAATACATTTATTCTCAATATTGCAACTATGATCCTATCATCAGTTTTGAGTCGGTATATGGGAAATGATCTAAAATTGGTGGTCCTCCCCAGTCGTAGAGTTTTTTTAATAGTTTCAATGGAGAAGTCAGAGTCAAATATGACCACATCCCCATTGATGTTATCTTGTTACTCCCCATATACTATCCCCTCATCGAGAATACGTAGTAAAATAGATAAATATGCTCGAGTAAGGATGATCGGTGTACCTTAGACAAAATATCTAACCTCGATGATGTTTGCCTCCTCCTTCTATTCTATGTTGGCATGGAACTCTAAAAAAAATTTGGGATAATAAAGTTCATCTAAGTGTGATATAGACTCCCATCCAAGTGGTATAAATACCCCAGAATGTCAAACTTGGTCACTATAGTGGGTGCTATAGTACACTTTAATAAAATATCATTATCGTTGTATCCCTTAAGCCATCCAACGTTATATACTGATGTGAATTGGGAGATGTCATATGCCAGATTCTTTCTCTAAGTAATGTAAGGAATCCTTGATGATATCGAATTGAATATTCTGAATATAATGAACTAGATTGGTCAACAAAATATGCTTTTTAGGTCATCAGAATTTTTTGACATCTCAAAAATATTCTTAACATTGCCAAAATATTCCACTCCCTATAATGATTAAAGTTCCAAGAAATTGCACCAACTAATGGTTTAAAGGGTCTAGAGTCCATTAAGCTAAGAAGTATAGCCAAAAGAGAAGGAAACCCCACTCAAAAATTGAAGAAATAAAATAGTGAGGGGGTGAGGTGAAACCAGTAAGAGTGGGGAAGAGAGGAATAAAAATCATTTTGGTGTTAAGACCCTTCAAATAGTGATGTTAAAATGGCTTAGAGTAAGAGAGAAGCTTGTCACTAATCAAAATTAGTTGAGAAGGAGGGATATTTAAGAGAGACTAGCAGGTGAGCACAGAGGATGGAAAAAGAAGAATAAAAACAAAAGATTGGGGTTTAAGGCAAAATAGTGTCGTTTATAGTTAAAGAATCTCACTACAAAAGTGGGTGATACAGAGTAAAATGGCATCATTTTAGGGTATCATTAACATTCCTAATGCTAGGTATAAAGACTATTTAAAGGCATCAAATGGCATTATTGAAGGTGTCATTGATACAGTATGTTGAATTTTTCTTCCTATTTTCTAACTCACCAAATTCCACTAATTTATGGATCATCTAAAATAGCATAATTTTACACCTAAGTTTACTCAAATATACTAACCTAAAATGATAAAACTAACAAAACTAAGTAAAAAAACAAAATAGAAAGAAAACTAAATAAATAATTAGGTGACCTCCCAATAAGTGGTTTTTTAAGGTCTTGTTAACTAGATTCTATCTTTAGAAAATTTTAATTCTCTTCTTCTTTGCATATCTTCGAACTCCTTCTTCATGTTCATGATGACTTGCCATGGCCTTATTGCATGATTCATTAATTGTTAGATTCTTATACTTACTACCTTTACCTTACGTGAAGTATCTTTGAAAAGGATCATGATATCTAATTTTCTACAGAAAATTAGAAATTGCAATATCAATACAATTAATGAACATAAGTACTTCCCTTTATACCTTGATATCTTCATTATCAATAGCTTTTTATTGTTCTCTTTTAGCTCCTCCCTATTTCTTTTTTTTTTTTTCATTTGGGTAATGTTAGGTAGTGTAGCTTGCTTATATTCTACAAGTACTAGCTCTCCCATCTAGATCATCAAGTTACTATAAAAAGCTTCTAGTCCTTCTTAATTGGCCTCGCTCTTGGATATGCTTTCATGTATTTTCCTACACAACGCCAATCTCCACTCCTCCTCGAGTTACTGTCGATAATAAACTAGTGGAGGCAGGTTAAAGTAAGCTTTATTAATCCAAAAGTAACCTAGATGGTTTAGCCACCTAAAATTGTTGGTATCGTCCCACTGATTAGCATGATCCATCCAACCATCTCCTTAGTCATATTATAAAGATCCTTGGTCATCATACTACTAATAGTCTTGCCATTAAGTACCTTACCACCCCATTTCAATAACTACCAGTTATACGTATATTATTTTGTACAATAAGTTAGGATGAATTGAATAGAGTTTTTAGTTGTCAATCTATTCATGAGATTTGTTGCACGTTAGATATTACTCTTGAAGGAATCAACCTAATTGAAAAAGAAAGTGAACATGAGAAGAAAAAAGTAGCTCATATTGGCTTTTTAGATGATGAGGTACCCTCTCACTCAAAATTTTATAATAATGATGATAAGGTACATTCTTACTCAAACTCTAATGATGATGATAAGGATGACTATGTTAATTTGTTAACTTATGAGTTAAAAACTCAAAAGGGATGATTGTGAAAAAGAAAAGAATATCCTATAAATTTAAGGAAATGTTGAAACTTTTAGATGCATGAAAATTAGATATTGAAAAATTGAAAACGTGAATTATATAATTTTATAATTTCAAAGAATGAGGAAAATTATTAGTGTTAAAATTAAGAGATAAATATGTCTCTTTGAAAAAAAAAATAGAAAGTACTAAGAATTCATTTTATAAATTCACTAGAGGTAAAAAAAAATTCAAAGTGCATGCTAAGTGTTCAAAAGCCTTCAAATAATAGGTATAGCTTAGGTTTTACCCATGAAAATACTCTTCTGGTAAGACTATCTTTGTTAAAGGGAAAAAATCTAGAAGATGAGCATATATTTAGGTCATCTTATAAAAATATTGCATTATCTTCTAAATCCCAATGTAGAAAAACATACCATACATTTATGTGTGGTGCTAGATTAAGACCCGAGAGGAAAATTCATTAAAGACGAAGTAGGCACAATTTTTATGCACAATTTCATTTGGTGAGTAGGTAAAATAGTATGATATATACTCACACTTTTCACATTCATAAGAACCTATATACTATTATAAAAAATTATGGTAGGAGATATTAAAATGCATATACTCAAAGTTAGTACATAAATTCACCTACCTAGGCTTAGTCCCTATATAAGGACTTATAATGAATCAAGATCTAGATATCCATATAGACTTATATATATGATGTATACATCTATGTTTTGTAATTATTATGGATATTATAGATACATTGAAAGTTTTTGTTACGATAAAATATGAAGATGTAATAATGTACCAGGATAATGGAATGAGAGAAAACTAATTAACTCCTAAGGACCCAAATTAGTGTGGGTAGCATAAACACATTGAATTTTATTTTGTAAGCTAACGGACATCAAAGGTATCTACAAGACCAAAAGGACAATCATCAAGACACATTGTTTAACCAATTGAGGGGAAAAATAAAATGAAAATTATACACAAAAGGGAGTTACATCTTAGCTACGCTATCCTAACTGTTTGAAATATGAAGTAAAATTGAATTACACTTAAATTCTGTTAGTGACACTTGAATATTATTTATGATCTTTAAATCCTGTCTTGCATTTAATAGCTCTATATTTTAATGTCCTTACATAGATTTAAGGAGAGTAATAGTTATATGATGGGTTAATATAAGAGAATAGATTTTGCATAATTAGGAAAAAATTGAAAAACATGTAAAAAAATGTATGAAAATTCTTTGTGGAATAATATCCTCTTGGAAAAGAGAATGTATTGATATATCTGTTTTGTATCAGGGAAGCATTTAGATGCATCTTTCATATTTGGATGTTTAATGTTAACAATGTCTATTGAATTTGATTAATCACATTTAAATCATGTTTAGCTCTCCTTAATTATCCATTGCTCATTTTATACTTATAACATTTCTACAGTATTTTAATATTGATAAAAAAGGGAGAGAGAAAAATGTAATCAGTTATAGGGAGAGCTTATTTCTTTTACTTAGGGGAAGCTTTGATTTTGATGTTGTTAATGTTTTTTTTAAGATAGTTATGACTTATAAAAAAAGGGAAAGAAATTATAAAATTTTTAAATTAAGGGATAGCTTGAGTTTTTTCAAATTTTGAGTTTGAGTTTTGAGTCATGCTGATATGATTACTATTTTATATAAAGGGGAAGTGCATAAGTTTAAAGGGGTTTCTAAGTTTTTAAATGTTAATGATATTGATGACTTTTTAAGTAATGAAGTTTGTATATTGATATCTCTTGAGTTTAAAAATGAGTTTTGATTTTTAATTGTGATTGTTAGCATAAAAGAGGAGAAAATTTTATAATTGCAAAGTTTAAGTGGTATTAAGAAATTTTAAGTGATATGGTTTTTAGCTTATAAATTAAAAAGTACTTGTTTTAAAGTTTATAAATAACTTTGTGATAATTTTAGAAAGAGGGAGAAAAGTTTTTATGACCAAAGTAGTTTGCATTTCATATGATTTACTTTTATATTTCTATAATATCACTTGATTTTATCATAATACAAAAGAAGGATATTATTGAACTAAAGGAGGTTTCACCTATGCTTTAAAGATGTCAAAACAATTTTGTTACTAATAATTTTATTCCATTTAATGTTTTAAAAATATAAGCTTGAAGAAAAATTATTTAAGGGATACAATTTAGAACTTTGGAGCTTAAAAGGTAATAATAAATAATAAAAGCAAAAAGACATAAGATCAACATCAAGTTCAAGACCAAGATAATGCTTTCATATAGGTTATATCTTGTAATTTTTATTGTAATCTTCTCTTGATCTTCTTAAGATGTTCAATAGGCTTAAATAATGCATAATGCATTCATGTTTAGACTTATGTATATAGGTTACATAATGATAATGAACAAAATATATATGTTTATTAGTGTATTATTGTGTTAATTTTACCCATTATCTAATGAATTAGACTCCTAATAACTTGTTTTTATGAAGTATAGGTACTTGTTGCATTTAAAGATCAAAGATCACAAAAGGAGCAAGTTATGAAGCAAATTCTAGAAGCAAAAATGGTCTTAAACAATGGTGCTGTTATGGTTAATGTGAAGGTCATTGTTGTTATCCTAAAGCAAGACAATAGATGAATGTCCTATAGAATTGCATCATTATGGCTACTGTGAAGTGCCATTTTTGCCCCTAAAAGGTTGTGACAAAGTGAAGAGATTGAGCATAATTAGGAAACAAATCATCATAACCTTTACACATTAGGGCCTCTTAATCTTAAAAGGACCTTAGGGCATAAAAAGGGACCTTAAGAAGGAAGTTTCCAATGAGTCACTATGTGGGGAGTTTTGCTTTGTGAAAGCTATGAAAGACTGTGGTTTAAACAATAAGAGTATCCATTAGGAAAGAACTCGAGACAACCAAAGATCATGGATTGGTAGACTGAGTGAAAAATCTTATAGAAGAATATATTTTCATTTTCTTGAGCAATTTATTTTTGTAAATTTGAACACTCCTAGTTTTATTCATTGTTTCTTTGATTCAGTTATTTTTGTTATTTAGTTAATAATACTTAAAGATTACTTTTGTATGGAATTTTTAGTTTTTATTAATTCTTTACAATTATTAAAAAAGCAAAATATCTAAGTTTACAAATGCATGATTAGATTTTGTGGTAGTAGATAACTAAATTGAATTACATAAGTTGTCCTATTACAATAAGGATTTGAAATTATTATTACTAAATATTAAACCAATTGGAATAATCTTGGTATTTAATTCCTTAGCTCCTCTCAATTGAATGATAGTTGTTAGTATAGTTTAATTCATTTTAATAATTAGCTTTATAATCAATTAAATGTTAGGTTATTTAATAATTCAACATTTATACTAGTACTAGCTAAAAAAATCCTTATAGGAATAATACTTAACTTGGTGATATACTATAAGAACGATGGATGCACTTGCCTAGAGTTATGTAGTATAAAAGTAGGTTGTTTTAATATTAAAACTAGTATATGCATCATATAATCAAAAGGAATTGTGTGAAATGTTTTTAAAAATAATCCTCTTAAAGCATTAAAATCTTTTATGGAGCTATTTTGATGTGTATGTGTGTTAAGGTTTGTGGAAAAGAAGTGTTTTAAATTGTCAAGAAATGTCTTCGAGTAATTTAGATGTGAGAAAGTTTGTTAGAAAGTGTTAAAAACTAGTCTAGAAAAGAAGTGGTCGACCAGTGGCAGTCGACAGTGTGTATGACTATTTAACCAATGTGTTATTTTTGAACAAAATATTTTACTAATACAGTAAATTGGTTTATTAAAGCATTTTGAGTGATTGATTAGTGGGATAATAAGGCTAATGTTAGGGAGCCAACAAAAGAGTTTGCATCTCATGCCCCCTATCCTACCAAGTTAATAGAAGAGTGTACGAACACATTGTTTTTGTTGAACCAAGGGAGGTTCCAATCTTGTTTTTGATGATAACAAAACATACTTAATCACTAATGGTTTGAATCTATGATGTTAATTTAAAGTTAGGTATGTTTCAAGAAGAATCCATTATGGAAAGTTTGGAGTTTGAAGGTCAAAATTGAAGTTAATGGCA
>JAOXYD010001699.1:0-15670 GCA_028565735.1 Pinacopodium congolense | reverse complement strand
CTCGAATTGTGTAACTTAGAAAATTAGAATCCTATGTTAATTGATTAAGTTTACTTACAAACTCAATTAACCTATCGTCACTTATGGATTTTGCTCATGAAAATTACGGATCAAAAGCTAAAACCTAACAATTGAACTAGAAATTACACCTTGGATGATCAATCTTATGTATTAATCCTAAATCATGGTATTAAACTACAATTCCAGTTCAATCTTAATGAAAAACATAATGCCTAATATTAATCATGTCAATGCTCGCAATTACAAAGCTATTATCTTATCAATATCTTCAACTCACAAGAAAACTAACCTAACTTACTAAAATCAACAATAATAGAAACTAAAATTAACAAAACCCAAACTGAAATATGTATAAATCATAAAGAAAACAAGGTAACAATGGATGAAAAATAAGGAAATACCAATATATTAACCAAAACTTAACATTCAACAAGTAAATACCAAAATCAAAGAAAAATACATGAAATAAATCAGATGAAAATGAATAAATAACACCCTAAACACAATCTAAACTAGTATTTAGCAGCTTGACAACAAAATCTAAGGAGAGAAATCAAAACAACACAAAAACATAAAGAAAACAACCTAAAAACCAAGTAAAAACCCAACGAACAAGGGCTGCTAAAGGGAGCCTTTAAGACCGACGTTTATGCTCTGTCTTCTACCTTTTGTATCTCCTCTTAGGGTTTAAAGTTGGAAGTAAGTAGATGAGTTTTCCTTTTGTTTTGGTCAAATGCAACATTTGTTTCTCGTCCTTTAACAGCCCTTAACTATACTTCAATGGGGGTCTACTTCAACTACCGTTGATGTCTGATAGTTTCTGTCTTTATTTTCCTTTTCTACTATAATTCCTCTTACACACCTCCAAGCATCAGGAAATTTGGTATGCAAGTTTATCACATGATGATCTTGCAACCCTTAAAATTTCAAATCAATCTGAGCTCTAAAAGTGTACCTAATGCATCCCTAAATTCACTTATACTAAAACCAATTCTCAACTATGCTTGCCTTGTTCTTTTCTTTGTCCACTCTTTACGACTTATCATATGGCCTTTAAATTTGGTGTGGAACTTCATACCATGATGCTCTAAGTCATTAAATTGGTTCCACAACTCTTTTAATTCCAATTGTGCTTCAATTGTACTCCAAACTTGGCTATTTTAACTTGTATTTGTGTCCTAAGGTCAAATCTATAAATAAACTCAAAAGAAACACAAATCAAGTATTTGAATATCAAAATAGGGATGAAATGACATTGAAACACATATAAAAATACTATAAAATGCATCCTTATCAAGCACATATAATCCAAATTCTTCAACAATTTATGAACTTGATGGCTTACCATATGAAGATCCAAATGTACATAGTGCCAACTTTTTGGAGATCTATGACACTTTCAAGTCCAATATAGTTTAAGAGGATTCTATCAAGCTGAGGTTATTCCTATTCACATTGAGAGACCAAGCTAAATCATGGTTGAAATCAAATCCCATAGATTCCTTTACCACTTGTAATAAGCTTACTAAAAAGTTTTTTATAAGATATTTCCCTTCATCATGACTAGCTAAGCTCAGGAATGATATTAGTAGGATAATGATATTTTATATGTTCTCCAGAGAGATGGAAGGAGTTGTTAAGAAAGTGTCCACACCATGGCTTTAATTTAGGGATGCAAATGTAGACTTGTCACCATGGTTTGATTTTTTCATCTAAAAAATTGATTGATGCATCTTCGGGTAGGACTACTAGATTTAAAACTCTTGAGTAGCTATAAGAACTTATTGAAAATATATCTGTGATTAATTATCAGTCGTAGAATTTAAGACCAAATCCAAAATCAAATGGTGTTCATAATGTGGATGCAATAACATTGTTGATGCAAAACTTGATGCTTTAATTAAGAAGATTAAGAGCATGACTATGGCGACTCAACCAAAAAAGTTTATGAGTTATGATTTTGTAAGGGTGGTAACCCTAGTCATTAATGTTAAGCATTAATTAATTTAAGACAACTAACTAAGCAAGTTAATTTTATAGGAAGCTTGTCTTATAGCGATCCTAATAGTAACACACACAATCTAAGGTGGAGAAATCATCCTAATTTTTTACAGAATAATCAGGGTCTGCAAAGGTAAGGACCTTTACCTGGATTTTAGTAATAACCACCATAATAACAACCAAGGATAACAAACCTTAAGAAATTTTTAACAAAATTTATATTGCATTTAAGGATAACCTAGAATATCTTACCAAGCTTATTTTAGAAAGGCAGCAAGGTACCTTACCTAGTAATAAAGAGCTAAATTTAAGGAGCAAGTAAAAGCAATTACTTTGAGGAATGGAAAGAGCTATCAAGTGGTGAAAGAGAGAAAGAAAATATAGAAAAAAAATTACCGAAAAAGAGAGCAATTGCGAAGAGAAGGAACAAGAAAAGGAGGGGTAGCCAAAGAAGAAAGTTGTGAGGAAATATAAATCGGTAATTCTTTAGCCAAGCGACCTTTAGAAAGATCAACAAGAAGAAAAAATTGATAATTTTTTAAAGCTTTAAAAAAATTACATATTGATATTCTTTTATTAAATCTCTTTCGCAAATACCAAAATATGCTAAGTTCTTAAAGGATCTTCTTTCCAACATGAGAAAGCTTAAGGAGTGGTCGATGGTTATATTGAATGAGGAGTCCTTTGCCAACCTACAAAAGAAACTACCCTATGGAGTCAAAGATCCATGTAGTTTTACTATTCCTTGCATTATTTATAGTTTGTCTATTAAAAATACATTAGCTAATTTAAGAGCTAGTTTTAATTTGATGCTATATGGCATGCTTAAAAAGTTAGGATTGGGAAAACCTAAATTAACTTGAATAAGTATTCAATCAGCTGAGAAATATGTAAAATATCCTATGGGAATTATTGAAGATATTTAGATAAGATTGATAAATTTATTTTTCCCTTTAACTTTGACATAGATATTTCTTTGATTATAGGACAATCAATTTTAGCTACTATTAAAGCTTTCATATATATGCATGTTGTAAAATTAACTCCTAAGTTTAAGGATGAAGAAGAAGTTCTGAAGATGAAGAAGTTGTTCTTAAGACATCTAAAGCAATTAACCACTCTCTTGATAAAGATGATACTTATTTTTATTTAGATGTGATTGATATTGAGATTTTTAATGTTTTGCAGGAAATAATCACATATGATACATTGAAGACTTGTATCATCCAAGGTGAGGAAGAAAGATTTTTAGTCATATTATTTTGGAGCATATGGAATATTTAAAAGCTAATAAACCAATAATGAAGAAGAAAATTTTTAAGGAGATTAGCAGACCAAAAGGGAGTAGAATTAAGCTTTCGATTAAAGATTCACCATAGTTAAAGTTGTATGTAGGGTTTTATGATAACTGTAAGTAAATAGGTGAAAAAAATAAACTTCAATTGGATGAACTTGATAAGTGACGACATGAAACATATGAAAATTATAGGATTTATTGAAAAAAAAAAAAGGCGAAGTCGTGGCATAACAAGAACATCAAGCATGCCGAGTAGTTTAAATTAGGATATCAAGTTTTGTTTTATAATTCAGGACTTTGGTTATTTCCAGGTAAACTTAAATATAGAAGATTGGGTTCATTTATTGTTAACAAAGTTTTTTTCCCTATGATTTTGTAGAGTTTACAAATAAAAAAAGATTACCTTCAAAATCAATAGACATCTACTAAACTTATATTTAGGTGGTGATTTCAGTGAATATTAGAGAACATATTTACAATCTTGATTATTCTAATATTGAGGAATCATCAGTGAGGTCATCGAACTAATTAAATTAAACTAATGCTTATTGAGAGACAACCCAATATTCTTTTCATTTTTTATTTTTTTGATTGATTCTAATTTTACTTTTGCATCCATTTGCATTTTAGAATCGATTTATAGTTGGTTTAATTTCTTTCACTTACATTTTAGGATTAGTTTTTTCTTATTTTTGATGAAGTTTTTGATAGTTTAAGATAATAATTTGTGTTTATATATGCATAATATCATTAATGTTTGAATTTAGGTGCTTAAAATATGCATTTCAAGATAATAATGTGTATAATCATGGCCATGAGGAAGGCAATAACCAAATAGCATTCTTTTTATGAAATATTTTTTTCAAGTTTTTAAAGTTTCAAGATTGTCATAATCTTGGTCACAGTCGTGACTTTAACTATGATGTTCTCTATTAAAAAAATTATGAAAAAATTTGAGATTATGGAACTCTAATGAGTTTCACGTCTTATTATATGACCATGAAATAAGTCGTGAAAGAAATGGTCCAGTGACAAATTTGGGCCTTTTATTTTTTTTCAACTAAAAAATTTGTAGTATTTAGTATTTCTTTTTCTTTTTCTTTTTTATTTCTTAGGAAGCCTTTTTTTTTTTCAATTTTAACATTTGTAGTATTTAGTATTTCTTTTTATTTTTCCTTTTTTGTATTGTTTAGGAAGCCTTTTATTTTTTTCAATTCAAACATTTGTAGTATTTAGTATTTCTTTTTATTTTTCCCTTTTTTCTTTATTGTTTAGGAATTTTAATTTTTATTGATCCTCTTGATTTTTTTCTTAAACTAAGATTATGCAATTATGTTATTAGGAATTGAATCATGAAGCTATAAATATCATCTTTTTGATCCTTCAAGTTGAGTACAACATGATATTTTTAGCTTTTTCCATAAGTTTAAAGTTTCAAATTTTAAGGGAAATGTATTTTTTCCTTTCCTCATATTTTTTTCGTACTTTGTTGTTCTTGATTGAAATTGAGGATAATTTGAGATAAGTGTGGGGAAGTCTACATTATTTGAATTTTTCTTTATCTTTAAGTTTATTTTAGTCCTCAATTGTTGATTCTTCTCTTTGTAAATTTCGATTCTATTGATTCTTATCCTAAAGCGATTTGAATTATTGTAAATCATTAAGTTAAATTAGAATATAATAGGAAAAATGCATGAATAGTTGGATTCTTATATGCTACACTAGGGGTGATTATTTTGACAACTAATCTGGATGAAAAGTGCTTATTATTCATACATCTAAACCTAAATTATAAGCTTTTAAACCAATAAGCATGTGTCATAATATGGTCAATTTTTCCTTATTTGTGTGATTATCATGCATGATTGGATTTTTCTAGAACTTACTTTACTATATACGTTGAGACCATATTGTTAGACTAGATGCATTAAAAAGAAAAAGACACTTAGATTTAACCTTTATATTAACCTTTTCTTTTATTAAAGCCTACCCAATTTGTATGCATTAAGAGTGACTAATTTTGAGCCTTGTAACCACATTACAAACCTTATTAATCTCTCTTTTTATTGCTATCAATTTATTTTAAACCTTGAAGGATTGCATGAATCTAAATGTATGAAAAAAATAATTCCATTGTGATCAAGGAAGTATACAAAAACAAAATTTTGGGAAGGATTTTAAAAAAGAGGGCACAGCTTTACTTTTCTCAAGAAATTTCTTTTCTTATATCATTATCTATTATTTCTATGTTAATAGGAAAAAAAAAGAAACAAGAAAAAGCAAATTCAAACAAAAAAATTGGGGAAACTAAATATGAATAAGGAAGAGAAAAACGTTTTTCACTAATAGAGTGAATTGTCAAGAATTGTTCCACCTATTTTTTAGTTTAAGGAAAGGATCGATGTTTGAAGGATTGTATTTTATGTTATTTTACATGTACAAATTTCTTCAATCTTATTACTTATAATTTCTTCTTTCCATACCTTATCTAAGGCCCCATTAAACCTTTTTTTAAAAGACCTTTAGATATAGTAGTGAAGATGTGATATATTAGCAAGCTTATAGTATAAGTCCCTTTATGTATTGAATTGAGAGTTTCATGAATTATTCTTTAAACACTTTGAGCGTATGGAGTGAATCTTTTATAAAGATATTGAATCCTTTTACATTTTAAATATAGAATAATTGTTAGGATAAATATTCACTAGTGTTGTCCTAAAAGGATTTATTTTATGATTGCTCATTTTTAATTGTGTTTTGGTTTGATTCTTAAGGCATAATGGTTTAGATTATGGATGGTCAGGTTAGGATAGGAGAGGGAGGGATATTGAAGAGAGTTTATAATTTGAGCTATTTTCGCCTTAGGATAACCAAAAATCTAAAGGACAACCAAAATGTAAGTTGGGGAATATTTGATAGTACCTAATTTTTATATATTTGTAGTTTAACTTTTTTCTTTTAAAGCTTAGGTTTGAGGCTATTTGATGTAATTTTAGAGTTTAAAATTTTTTATTGTTAAAGTTGATATTGATTACATAATATTGGAAAAATATAGATGTTTTGTAGGCTTTTGAGTTTATTATAATCATAGGAAAGTTGGGACAAATCATTTGACTGGAGTGTAGAAGGAAAAGGAAGGCTTTTGGAAAAATAATGTTCCTTATCACCTTGGTCATGGCTGTGACTTTAGCAATGAGAATTTTGGTTCATTTAAAGAAAACAATGTTTTTCATGACCTTAATCACTGTTGAGACCTTAGCCATGACAAAATCTCATCATCATGACATAAAATCACACAACCATAATAAGTCTACAGATATACAGACAAATTTTAAGGGTTTAATGAAAATCGTTACCTTTAGAGGGTGAGAAGCTATCATTCTAAGGATAAAAAACATTACCTAAAGCTACTTTACATAAGATTATCGTAAATCAAGAGGATTCCATCAAGTATCTTATTTATGATTTATTCTATTTATATTAGCTCAATTGATATTATTTAGATGTACCATAAACAAAAAGGAATAATGAGAGATAGAGAGCAACAACGCAGAAGAAAAAATTAAGCGTAAAACAAAAAGGAGGATTCAAGGGGGGGTTTAGTTGTGGTCAAATCGGTTAAACTAATTGTTTAAGTTAAAATAAGACGGTTTTTTCATATAGAAGCTTTTATGCAAAATCGAATAAAAAACTGACCGGTTTCAATTCAATCGGATTAAACCGATTGGTCCGATTCGATTCTAAAAACATTGATTAAAATATAAATTTTGTTATATGGAATACTTAGATAATCAAGTATAAGGAATAATTACAAAATCATAACAATGAAGAAATTCACACACACACACACACACACACATATATATAAGTAATATTTCATTTAAGATCCTTATTATCAATTAAGTTTAGTGGAATTATTTCCAATAAGAATCTACTAGTTTCTTTAAGTTTTCTAAACTTCAATTTATAAGATAAATTACTTTCTTATAAGAAGTAAATATATGCTAGTTTTAGTGTTCCATTAATATCTCTTTTTGATGGATCTATTACTATGTACTTTTAAGAATAAAACCTAAATATAACTTGAGCTTTGTAATTATGATCATACCATAAATTAAATTACATAGTAATTATTTCATATATTTTACCTTTAACATTAAAAAATGAACGTATTAACAAAAATGTATAAGAATAAAAAATGCCTTTGTTAAATAGTGCCATAAATTAATTGCAACTAATAAATTGAATGTAAGGCTATAAACTATTTGTAAAGATCAAAGTTGCACAATTTTCCAACCTTTAATAGTATTTATAAAAGCAATTTAAGAAAACTCTAAAGGTCATATGAATAGAGTTTACCAAGTGTACCAGCTTCCAAAAGTGTACGCGCATTTATAATGATGTTTGAGACTTTTTAGTAGTTTAATTAGAATCAGTTATAACTCTAGTTAAATACCGATTCATGTCTTAATAAACTCTAGTATTAATTATGGAGAGATTTAGGAATGTCTATTGAGGTATCCTATCATCTGGTATAATAAAAAGTTATGAGGTATCCTAAAAGTTAAATACAATCTTATTAAACAAAATACTTTTTAATGTGTACTAACCTAGGTTAGTTAACCAAATTAAATCTAGTGCTTTGTAAAATTTTAAAAAATATGACTATTTTTAAGTATAGGTAAGTTCAAATATAAAAATGAATTTCAAAAACTATTTTAATTTCAAATTTTGATATTGATTCTACTTTCTAATGACGGGATAAGCATGCAACTAAATGTACTCATTTACGAACCCTAAAAAACTTTAAAGTTTATAACAATTCACTTCATGTATGGTCAAAAAGAAGGAAGAAATACTTAAAAATTGTTCAAAAGGATAATTAAATATGAAATTAACTTCAACCTTATGATACTAAGTGGAATACTTTAATTAAAAATTTAACAATCACAATACGTTTTCTTTAACTTTGTTTATTGATTCGTCAAAAATAGAAAAAACTTTATTCTCCTTTTAATTATAAAAATAGTCCTTCAATTTTCAAAATACTATTAATAAAATTAAACTCATTGAAACACTAGTTCTCTTTTATATTAACAATTCAAAGTACTATAGTCCCACTTTGTAATCAAGAATTTTCGTGTGAGGGATTTATCGTTGGACTAGGTACAATGTTCTTTTCCTTCTGAGTAAATTCTGATAGACAATTACATACTTCTTTGCAATGCAAATCAAGTTAATACATTATATGGCATAGTTTGCCTTTCGAATAAACTAAATATTTTTTTTAAGAGAATGGAAATTGTAAATTAGATAGATTATGAAACATGAAAAATCACAATACATTTAGACACTTACCAATCATTAGCCATTAAAGAAATAAGTCCAACTTTTGAAAAGAATATTAGATAAAATCTTACATTAGCATGTTGTTGTCTTATTTCAATCACTTAAATATTATTATATTGGCTTAAATCACTAAGAATTATATCTACTTTTTATTAAAAAAACATACATAACACCACGATGAATTTTCAACATTAAATTTTGCATTTTACTGAATGAAAAAACTCTTCCTACTTTAAAAAACATAGTACTAAAATTCAAATATTGGATATAAGATTAGTTCTATTAACAATTTCTCGTAAGCAATATTGGAAATATAATTTTAGTTCTATTAATAATTTCTCATAAGCTTTAACTATTCACAGTGCTTTATCTTCTTTTAGAAACGTTTAAGCTTTTGATAAATACAAAAAAATATTAAGCTTTATTTAGATCTTAATAACTAAGTCAGAATTAGAATTATCATTATAACAATTAAAATCATAAATGATGTAATGGTTTAGTGAAAATTGAGTTATTTGAAATTACATTTCTCGACTTCAAATAGGAGAAGTGAAATTATGTAAGAAAAAAATCATGTTAAATTCTCATTGAATTTTGTGAAGAAAGTCCAATTAGGTTCTAAATTTTATTTTTAAGGCAATCTCAAGCCACTTTAAAGGTATTTAAACATTCTTTAATAAATTTTAAATTAACTCGTGTATAAAATTTATATTATGTTGCATTTATTTATCATATTGCTTTTAGGGTTAGAATTGCATGCAAAAGAACAAAGAAGTTTGTCTATACCATAGTGAGTGTTACAAGGTTTGTTTCAAGGTTAAAAAATCTGCCTAAGATCCTTATAATGCAATCAAGTTCACCCACTTGATTTAGTAAAGTTCTTACCTAAGCAATTTGACGGTATAACCTAGTTTTTGAAAAAATAATGTCTAGTGAATATGGGATAATTCTAGGCAGTAAATGGGACATAATAGAGAACAAAATATAAGGACTTTATTAAAGTCAGAATGTTCATGTATAGTTTGTGTGAGGGACTCATATTTATAGCTGCTCTTTAAACATTTTAATAGATAAGAACAAAGCACAGTTTGTAGATTTGGACAGTTACATCACAATTGCTTTAGATTATGTCTAGATTATTACATAAAAAACGGTTAAGACATACAAACAATCATGTTGGTTCAACCTGCTTGTTTTGCTTGTCAACTACCAACCGTTAATTTTTCAACTTCCATGACTACCAATTGTCCAATATTAAAGCTACCTAAAACCAACATATAACCAAATTGCTCATAGTCACCCCCATAATGCATTTGATGTAGTAATATATGCAACACATGGCTATGCACAAACATCAAGTGTCAACTTGTCCATCAATATGTGCCTTTAGTCATTTTTAAACACCTAGGTATAAAACAACACTTTAAGGAGGAGTAAAATGGTAACTTTATATACTTATGTCATTTAACTACATAAAATTTTGTTCCCTTAGCCAGAAGTAAAGCAACGCTCCACCATGTGAGTAAAGTAATGTTGTTCTATTCAGATCTCTTACCTCTGACTTCTTGCATAAACATCTTTATTTGTGATTAACTGCTCAAATCCGAAAGTTCCCTTTCTCGCCAAAATAAAGTTGACATCCTTATTGATAGATTTTCACCAAAGCTACCCATCATATTCCAATCTAGGCAACTTTTCCTTAAACCTTTTCAAGCAAGCTCCTTTTGCCCTACAAAAGATTTATGAAAATACATTGGATTAGCATGTAAAATGTAGACATTTTTACCATGAGATTTCCACATGAAAAATACTATAGTAGCCCTTACTATTAAAAATTCCAAGCCATTCTCCTTAGGCCTATAATTTCATCTATAACCTTATATAAGTTTGAAAGAAATAATGACATCCTTTGCTGAACTTGGCCCTTATTCAACCACCCTAATGTCCTTTCTGTTCTAGTATTCCTGGTTCTATCACTATCAATGGATTAACATTAACCATTTCGATATCATCTTCTTTTTCTTCTTTAGCTAGTAGTGCATTCATTTTGTGCTTTCTTCAAACAATCCTTTGCGTAATGTTCCACCACATTATATATGAAATAAAAAACCTTATACTAAACAACCTTTTAAGAATTTTGACCACCCTTGCCTCATTCTCCCCAACAAGCTGCTCTTCTTTTGGCTTGTTATTTCTATTGCCATTAGAGATTTTATTTTTGTCTTTATAAAGCTGTAAATCCACCAGCCAATATATTGTAACAATAACACTAGGTAGATCTTGAACTCCCTACACTCTAGGTGTGATTTATACCTAAGATTGAAGTCTAGGTAGAAAATTAAAGAGTTTATCCTCTTCTGTTATATTTCTAATGTTATATTAATGAATTAAAGACCTTTACATAGTTACGAATAATCCTCTTTTTGCTGCTATTTCTTCAAATTGTTTCCTAACAACTCATGATATATTGTATAGAAGGAATTGCTCCTTTAGTTCCTGCATTAAGGTTTCCTAATTATCTATTTTTGGTCGATTAGTATTCAAATCACCATCCATTCTTACCCTCTAACAAAGTTTTACATCTCCCACAAAATAAAAGCTAGCAAGCATCACTTTGTCACATTTTGACGCATTTACAGCATCAAATACTACTTCGAATCTCATAAAAAGTTTTTCAAAGTCTTGACATCTTAAACAACCCCATCAAATTGCTTTGATTCAGGGACTTTTTGTCTTGTTTATTTTACAGCACCATCCATAACTGTATTGTTCTGAATAATTGCTAGTGCATCCTTTAGCACTGGTACTCTTCTACTTGTGTCCTTAAAAATTTCCCATGCATCTATGCATTCCATTAATTACCTTCTCAATATGATCTAATTAAACAGAAAACTATGTAGTCTCATTCTCTAGAATGGCATTCAAAACATGTTCTAGCTGTTGATAAGTCAGGAGGTTTTGAGATGAGAGAATTATTTAAAAGAAGATGATGTATTTCACTTGAATTAATTTGAGTTCAAATACAAAGAGGTATTTATAGGTACAAAAGATGGCCCTTCAAATCTAAGTACATGAACCCATTAATGAACTCAAACTAATAAATAATACATGAATCCAAAACCATACATGGGCTATAATAAATAATGTAACTAATATATGAACATAATTAAATTCGTAACAATGAACTTAAACATTCATGTATCTAAAACTAAATATTCATATATCTAGACTTTAACACTAATTTAAAATTAAATTTCAACACTAGCCTTGCCACCCTTTCTATTATCGCTTCCAAACTTTAGTTCCTAGCCAATATGTATAGAATTTCTAACAACTTATGTGAATAGTTATAAAGTTTATTTTGAGGTTAGAAAGTATACTTATAATCCTACAATGCAATCATGTGTCATTCATGTGATTTAGTAAAATTCTTGTCTAAATATTTTGACAATGCAGCTTGGTTTTAAATAAGGAATGTGTGGTGAACATAGGATATTTTAAATTTTAAATTTAGGGATTTAATTTGAAATTTTAGAATTTTCTAAATCTAATAAAAATGTCACGTCAATAAAAATTACAGAAAGTGTAATGAAAAATTAAGCTATCATTACCTTTATAATATTTTTTAAATATTAAGATATTTTTAAAACGTTGTTACAAATATTATGATCTAAATATAATAAAATATTAAGATTTATAAATATTATGATCTCATCTTAATGTTTTAAAATGTTAATATCCTTTTAAAATTTTATTGTAAACTTTAGAGCCTTCAACCCATGATAAAAAAATTATTTAGTAATTTAATAATATTATAAAAATAAATAATAATTTTTAAATTATAAAAATAACAATGAAAAAGTCAAAAGATCGGGTGTACGTTAACTTCGTGAATAAAATAAAAGGAAACGACAATGACTCCCCTTGCAGTGAGGAGGTTCGCGGCTTTTTAAAGGGAATATCGTGTAATCAAAATCTTTTTTAAAATAAGAAAGTGGGACTCACAAATTGTTTTTTTAAGATAAGAACGTGGGACCCACAAATTCTTTAAAAATTTTAATTTGACCCTTTTATATTTATTAAATTTATGAAATGGACCTTTAATTTTAAATCTCTTAAAATTTAAATTATAAAATCCTAAAATTTTAAATTCTAAGATTTCAAAATCATAAACCATAAACTTTAAATTATAAACCCCAAAATTTAAATTTCTAAAATTTTAAATTACAAAATTTAATACCTAAAACCTTCTTATAACATAGTAATAATTTATAAAATTATAAAAGGACAAAACAGTAAATTTCTCTGATTAAAAAAATTAGACTTTCATTTTCACCCTTAGAAAGTCATGTAAGGGGCATCAGTGTTAGAAAAAGAATTTCGCGGGGCAGGACCACAGGAGGCCAAAGGGTAAATCACAATTTATGTTTTTCAAAAGGTTTAAATCATTTTTTACTTATTTAAATAACATCATATCTCATTTTAAGATTTTTAAAATAATATTAATAAAATTTTGAAGTTTAACAAATTAATTTCTTATTAATTTTTTAACTGATTTATCAACTTAATTTATATGGCATTACAATTGGATAATTTCGACACACTAGATATTAATATAATTAAAAAAAATTAATATATTAATTACAGGGCAATTTTAATACCAATATTAATAATAAATTGTTATCTTATTTTTTTTACTCTTATACCTGTTTAAAGGTAATGAATATATTTCTAATAATATTAAAATAACTACAAAACTTATTTGAAATATAAATCACAATTTTTAATTTGGGGGGGTCATAAACTTTAGGGCTGTTTGTTATCATTTATTGTTTTTTTTCTATTTTTATTTTTAAAAATAAAGAAATAGAGGGAAAATGGGTTTGATTGCATTCTATTTTATTTTTCTAATTTTCAAAATCAAAAAACAAACCAAAAACAGAAACAAAGAAATAAGAAAAAATTGTTTTTTCTATATTTTGATAACAAATTTTTTTACATTAAATAATTAATACAATTTATTGACTAATGATGTATTTTTAAGATATATAAGAGTATTTTGATCTAATAATTTAAATTTACTTTATATTTAGTTATTATTATTAAATTATTTTTATTATAAATTTCAACTAAAATTTTTTTATTATAAATGACAATCAAATAAATTTATATTTTTCTTTATAAAAAACATAAACATAAATATAAGAAACATAAATATAAAATAATAAAAAAACAGAAGTAATATTAAACAACTTCTTAACGATTCTTCATTTTTTTTATAATTTATTTACTTACTATCATGCGCTTGGCTATCATACTAACTAAACTAAATTCTTTATGGAATTCAAGTATTATATGCTTTAAACATAAGTTTCTCTATGAAAATCTTGTTCTTAAGTGTTCAAAAACTAAAAAAATCAACAAAAAATATTTGTTACTCACCAGTTTCTTTGTGAGGTTTAAATTAGAAGAAAAATATTATCTATAAAGAAAATATTAATGTGAATAACATTAAAATTAAAATATTTATTGAATAATAACTAGAGTTTATCCAAAACTTCGTGAATGGAATACAATCAAAAGAAAATTAGCTAGGTATTATATTCGTGAACTTGTAACGAATAATAAATATTATGTTCAAAACTAAATTAGCAGAATTATAAGGTCTTGATCTAGTGATTTACAAATTGTAAAGTCAAACGTTTTGCTTTTGAACGAGAAACTTTCTGGTCTTTTTCCTTTTGTTTTGGATTTAGCTATGCAACCCCGTAAACAGGGGTTGCGACATCCTCCTTGGCGGGGTTCACGTAGATCTCACCAGATATTTTAGTATTTTTCACACAAATTTTTTTAATTTTAATTAAAATAAAGGATATAAATAATAAAATCTGATAGGGCCGGCGTGAACCCTATAAGGAGACTGCCGCAATCCTGTTGGAATTGCGTAGTTAGTTGAGTCCTTTTTTTTTTTTTTTCTTGCCAATAAAAAGATGAATTATTTAATAATTTAATAATGAGCGATGTTAAGTTGGAGTGGTTGGAATGGAAAAAGATGCATTGAAAGTAGGGTTACTAGCTTTGCAAGTTAAAATAACTGGCGGAAATAATCCTCCGCCGTTGCCTTTTACGCTAACTGCCTACAAATATTTATTTGCACGTTTGACAGACGCAGATAAGGGTCTGTCACTGCACCAATGATCCAGCGACAGGTGTTATGATTCCACTGGTTATAGGATTAAATGTTCGATTTCAATCAAGCACGTGCTATTTTCTTTCCTCACACATGACTTCGGGATGTCCAATGCTTCATAATTGCGATCTTTACTCTTTAAAAAATGAATCACATTTTGTTTATTAAATTAAAATAGATCCTTCCGATCTCACTCGCAGAGGCGGCATGATAGAATGTCTTCAGCTTAATTTAATGCCACCGATTTTTGGCCTGACAATGCCATTCCGATTTCAGATACTTATAATGAGAAAAGTTGGAATGTTAGTAGTAAGATATTCAAAATGTTCGTATACAAGCAAGTCATCACATAATACTAATCGTTATTGACTTCTTTTTGTACTTTAAAACATTATACGTAAAAATATTTTTCAAATTTCAACATTTTTACTGGTATTTAAATTAGATTTTAACGTTTTAAAATATTTATATTAAATTTTAATATTTTAAAAATATTCAAAAGTAATTATAAATCTAACGTTAGATTAAATTTTTTTAACATTTTTAAAATATTAAAATTCTTATTTATCGCTTTGAAACATTATGATATGTTTAAGTGAGTTGTTAGTTATGATTTTTTGTTATAATTTTTATATTTTTTATTAATTTTTGTATATTTTTCAATTTTTATATATTTTTATTTATTTTTATTGTATTAATGTGTTATTTTTATGATTTTTTGTGCAATTTTTTTTTATTTTTGTGTTTATAATTATTGGTTTCTGTTTGTTTAAGTTCTTAGTAGTCATATGACACTAAGTTTCGAATTTTTG
>JAOXYD010001680.1:0-15670 GCA_028565735.1 Pinacopodium congolense | reverse complement strand
AAGACTGCGACCGAAGCCTACAATCTGATTGAGGATATGGCCACAAATAGTTTTCAGTACAATTCTGAAAACCATCCGGGAGATTATTGAACCAAGGTATGTTTCAATTTATTTTGATAATGACAAAACAAACTTTACTACTAATATTATGTTTTTAAGTATGTTGAAAGATAGGTATATGGATGAATTATTTGAAGTCACTTAAAGAGCCTTAAAGTTTGATTGGAGATTATGAAGATCATTTATGAAGATTCAAAGTTATCAAATAAACAAATTAGTTTGATATAGGTTTAATTATGTATTATTATTGTAAGTTTTGCTTAATTTTGGTTTGTTTATTTAAGAGGCTTATAAATGCATATGTGCATTCATGTTTTAGAAAATATTTTGTAAGTGCATAATCAAGAGGAATTATGTGCTTGATATGTTTATATGTGAAAAATCCTCTTGATATGTGATTTGGTTGGATAATAATGAATTAATAAGGGTAGACAATTTGTATGAATGGGAAATTAGATGGAAGTTTTAGTCAACTTAAGTGATTTTGGGTGTAAAATGTGTTTAGGTTTGATTAATACTTGTTAGACCTTGTTTAGGTTAAGTTTAAGCTAAGTTGGGCTGAAATATTGTTGTCTAAATAATAGAGTGGTCTACCGAAGGTCAGTCGATAGCACTTAATCTATCGGTCAACCAAATATGACGAATTTAAAGCATAAGTTAAGGAACAGTTAGATTATACAATGTTAAAAATATTGATTATGTATAACACTATTATATCCATTGGACAACAACTAGATGATCTTTTTATGTATAAATAGACTATCTTTAGTGTGTTTTCAATAAGTAGTAATACATAGTTTTATCAAGAAATATAGAAGAGTCATCCAAGAAGTTGTTTAAGTGTTTTTGTGTTTTTTCTAGCCAAATTTATGATTTTTTTTGTTGAGTGGGACATCTTTGAAAATATTGTTTTGCATTCATTTTTGCAAGCCTCTTTGATACACTAAAGTGAAATTAAGTGAAGCGTTTCTCAAATTTTGTTTTTTTGAGATTGCGAGGCTATTTTGTAGCCTAAGGAAAAAAGAAAAGTGAAAGGTTATTCTTGAACCTTAAAAAAGATTTTATTATTTAATTTTGCATTTTTGTTAATTGCATTAGTGCAAAAATCTCAATAGTGGTATTAGAAACTAGATGTAGAGGCATGTGGATAGTTCCGAATTAGAATAAATTGTATCATGTCCTTCTTTCCTATCTCCTTAATTTGTTATACTTTGCTTTGCTTGAATTCGATGAATTTGTTTAGCTTCCATATGTAGAATTGGTTTGTATAATTTAGACGAATTTTATTTAAGTATCTAATTCGTCCCCTTCTTAAGTTATATATAGGCCTAATAATTTCATATAGGTTGAATATTTATTTAGGGAATGCATGTAGGTAAAAATTGGTTTAGTTCTAAAGTTTAGTAAAAGAAAATTTTAACACCCAATCCACCCTTTAGGGCTTCCAAATAATATCAAAGTATGATCTCACTTTTGCTAAATTTCTAATAAAATTAGTGAGTAAAAATTTATTGTGACACATTTTAGTATTTGTTTTAGTCAAGAGGGGTTAGGTGTATATATGCCATACTTCTTTAATGGCAATGGATTTTTAAAATAGAAAATTAGGATGAATGGGACAAAATATTAATTTGTGAGAAATTGTTGAAATTGATAAAATTTTTATATATGTTTCTATTAATGAGAATTAGAGTAGGTTAGAAGACATTATTTAGGTGGCATTGAAGCTAAAAAGAGGAGAAAGTGAAAAAAGAAAAGGAGAAAGTGCTAATGTTAAAAGACTTTGCAGAAGCCTTATGACCTAACTACAAAAAAAAGCCTTAGAAAATCAACCCCTTGAAGAAAAAATGAAACATCTAGGTAGACCAATCAACATGGATAAGATCAACTCAGTACCCACAAAGATGATAAAAGAAGAAATGAAAAAGATTACTCCCGAAATTTTTTACGATTGTTTTCGAGCATTAAACAACTGGATTGAAGAACATAAGATCTTTCAGTATTATCCTCAAAATTGTGGTCGCTATGCCCTAAAGAAATCACGTTTCATGGAGCCGAGGCATTAATTACCTGCCTCTTCTTTCAAAGTGGACTCATTGATTCCATTTATTTAACCAATTTAACTACTTTATCAGACTTTCCAGCAGGCTTTATCTTAACAATCAAAATTTACAAGGAATGATTTTCGAAAGAGCGAGAAGTGTTTATTAAAGTTTTTAGTAGCTACCCCATCTTTGAGGAATCAGAAGTCTTAGTACCAAGGATTACCTATGTACAGATCGGTGTCAGCAGTGGCATGTATCAGCTATTGATGAACCACCAAAATATGACTTCAATTGGGACACAATTCATCAATTAAACATGAACTGCCTAGAAGGAATCTATCAATAGAGTCAAAGGATTAATGAAGAATCGTTAACTAAAATTAATTATAGAGGCCCTAATCTCATTACGACCTTAACTTATGGAGAAAAAGTGTCGAAGGACTCACTCTTAATTATTCAACAATTTTAAGAACCTTTTCAGCAACTCAACGGAGTATTCAACATCAAACACTGTCAAAAATTTCGGAATTAGCCAAGTCACAAATGTCGACATTGTACTATCAACATCAAAGATAAAGAAGACGGATTAATTGTTGAAGAATGACGTGCAAATAAAAAAGACACAAAAGCAAGCATTAAAAGGAATCTTTGTATAAGCACTAGGCACTAAAGCACCAATATAGACATAATAATAAAAGGACCCAATGGATCTCTATCTTTAGCTATAACGTAGATTCACTAGACAGTGCATTATAAGCCAGACGAATCTTTTACTTTTACTTTTACTTTTGCTTTTGCTTTTGCTTTTGATTTTCCCTTTTGGAGGTATTGGCCCTGCTGCGAATCCTCGCCTATATATTGTAAGCTCTTTATTATTGCTTGATATGTGAAAATAAACGATAGTTCTGAAAAATCTCTTTGTTGTTTCTTCTCTCTCTCAACATCCCATCTCGCCAGAATTTAGGCATTCAAGGGAAACGTAGAGCTAAGAGAACGCTAAACAGGTAATTGTTCAGAATGATCTTATTTTCATATCATCTATATTCATTTTCTTATTTAAATGCCAACACATATACAAATTCAATATGCATATTATTATTTGTTCTTATTATTAGTAATATATCCCAACTACTTAACCATATTAAGTATCTACTTTCTAATCTCTTATTATCTATTTATACAAAAGTAAATATTATGCCTATCTGTAACAATTGTCATCATTTACATCTAAAAATAGTACATATGGAATGAAAACTCAAAATAAGACGAAAATGTACAAAAACATTTCATAATACATTTCAGTACTTACTGAATATTAGAGCTTTAGAAACTACCTTGAGAAATATTGAAGCTATAATTGATGGAGATGCGTAAGCAAATCTTCTAGATAAAAATGAGTTAAAATCTTTATATGATCAATTTTCTGAACATTATTTTCATTTAACTAATTAAATATGAATTGTTCTACCTGTGATGCATTACTATAAAAAATAAATCGATTAGAACAATTAGTTGTAGATTATAAGGGTGAAAGAGACTATTTTCATCATAAATAGAATATGTAAGATTCGTAGAATGTCATTACAATGAAAGAATCCTAATAAAAGAACAATTAGATATAGCTAAAAAATTATCTCAATACTATCATCAAGAAAAAATAGAAAAATTATAAGCCCTAAAGGGCACTGAGCGATGAATTGAATAATACAAAATTTTTTTATCAAATTTAAACTTAATATCGAATCTAATTGATAACAGATAAATTAATAATTGAAACATACAACAAATAATAAGTAAAAAGAAAAGAGAAGAGAAGAGAAAGACATAAAGATTTATAAAAGTTTACCTACCCTAAAGATAGGTTACATCTTCTATCCAACTACTTATAGCATATCGTTCTTTACTAACAACTAAAAAATAAATACAATCTTCTTTTAGGGTGAAGAGAAATCCTTATAAGACAAATCTTTTTCTATGCCAAAAGAATCATTTACAACACAAATCTTTTAAGGTAGAAACCTATACAAGACACAATCTTCTTATTTAAGGTGAAGAGAAATCTTATGACCAATTTTTATATGACAAAGAGGAGCTTTGACACACTTAACTAATCTAACAATTCAAATAACCCCTTCACAAATAGTATAGAACACTTATGGATATGTTTCACTTAAAGTATAGAACACTTATGGATATATTTCACTTAAAGTACAATTAAACTAAAGCCTCTAATGCTTTCAAAAATTATATGAATGATCAATAACACTATTTCAAACTTAAACAAAATTAATATGACTGATTTGATGCACCCAAAATGTATATGATTGACAAATCACAATCTAAAAGATCATATAAACCAAACCTAGATAGTTTTGATAAATATGACAACAAATGCTTCTAAATAATTGAATAAGCTTCTAGAAATTCAGTTAAATAGTCAATAATCCTTCTGAGAACTTAAAAAAATAGAGAACAACAATTTGGAAACAAGCAGTTCATATTTAAATGCCCAAAGATATAAATGAAAGCTAGTGCATGAAATCTAGACAATTTAAAGCAGTCTACAAATTTGGATCCTAAATAGAGAATATAAGTGCTTACAAATCAAACTAAAAATATCTAAATAATCTTAAGATCATAAAAAAATTAATCACAATAATTTTGCACACCCAAAACTAATCTAGTTAATCAAAAACGAGATTAGCACAAAAGTATAAAAATTAGAGACAATTTAGGCGTATCTGGAAAACAATTTTAAAACAACAGAAATAATCTTCCCAAAATTTGAAAAACAAACGTTAAACATGCTTTAGGGCACTTAAGTAAACAGAAAATTAATTATTTCATAATTTCCAATATTCTCCTTTGTAAGCCTGACAAATTATCATTGTCCTATTTTTACTCAATTTAAGCATTTTTATCAAAATATCTCTTCTCGTATTGAATTCCTATATCATTTTTTTACAATTAAATAATGAAATTCATGAAATTGAACAAACTCCTAATAATCCTCTTTTTCAATCTTTAATAAATCAAATATCTCACATTGAACAACTTTTAAATCAAATAACAGAAGAAATTACTATTTTACAACATGATTCAACTATGCATTATTTTACTCATTTATAATGCTAGCAAGAAACGTTTTAAAAACTAAACTAAAGCATTTAAGAAATAACTATGAGCAATGACGAATTTTTCGATTACAAATCATGTTACAAACTCATCAATTACAAGAATTTTATCTTAAATGGCCTAATTGTGAGTAGATACCTTGGTTTGGGCCATTGAATATAACATAATGTTTTTCTAATTCTGGGATAGATGAAGTAGTGGTGTAGGTAGCTAGTCCGAGATTGGTAGGAATGAGATCTGAAATAGGAATTGAGCTTGGTATTATTGGAGGTGTACTAGTTGAGGCTTCAGTTACTTCGGGTTTGGTTTTTGGTTTATCAAGGCATCGTGCTTCGAGGATTGCTATGGCTTATTCTAGTTAACTAACTTCTTTTTGTCTAGAAGAGAACTATTTCTGAGTTTGTTGTATTTCTACATTTCTTCGGGATGCTTTAGCCTTGAGCTCTTAAATTGTATTCATAATTGCTTCCATTGTCTTGTAAGAGTGTCCGCAAGAAAATTGTTAATAGATTTAATAGTATAGTTGTACTGGTGTAACTCGAGTTTTCATCTAATTAGGCGTCCTTGATTATAATTACTCTTGATATTGTATCTTGAAAAACCACATAAATATTGTGAATCAGTTTGTACTTTAAAATGGATAGGTAATAAATCTACTTTTCATTTGCGAAGAGTTTTTAAACATGCTAAAGTTTCCTTTTCATGAATAGGATATTTTAATTCAGTAGAGTTAAAGTACCATTAATATATTTGCAAAGTTTATACTTAGTAGTAGACTTTAAAGGAAGTTGAATGCTAGAATATTGAGAATTGCTTAAATACTCATCATCGATGAGCGAATTGCTTGTATACTCATTTTAAATGAGCAAAGTGCTTGTATGCTCATCAGAGAGTGAATTGCTTAAATGCTCATAAAAGAGCGGATTACTTGTATACTCATTTGAAATGAACGATATGCTTGTAGGCTCATTAGAAATGAGTGAATTGCTTACTTGCTTATCCTTAGTAGTATATGCTAAAAGACAACTTGCCCATGTATCATTACTTGCATCTATTTGACCAATTAAATGATCTGAAGGAGAATAATTATATAAAGGAGGTAAAGATTTGCAAATATCTTTTAATTTTTGAACAGATAATGAATCGGATTTAGTCCAAGACCATTGTTTCTTAGTACTACATTTAAGTTGTAATTTCTTTCTTTCTTTTTTTAATTATTTTAAAAAACCTTGATTAGAAATATAATTGAGTAATACAAGAAATTGTTGTACTTTGATAACATTTTTTAATTGTGTAGGAAATTGTTGTAATTTTTCAAGTATATTGGGTTGTAATGTGAGATAACCATTAGTAAACTAAATTCCTAAAAATTCAATGTTTGTTGAGCTAATTTAATTTTCTTTTTGCTAAAAATTAAACCTTTTTCTTTGCATCGATTTAAAACTTGCTTTACTTTGGAAAAATGATCTGCTTTATCTTTGTTTGAAAAGATAACGATATCATCAATATATGCTAAACAAAATGTATCAAGATTGCTTAAATTATTATCCATAAAACGTTGATAAATACCAGGGGCTTGTTTTAAACCAAAAGGTAAAACATTCCATTGATAATGTTTTTGAGGTGGACATGAAAATGCAATAAGAAGTTTAGTTTTTTCATGTAATCTGAGTTGCCAATATCTTGATTTAGCATTTAGGTTTGTAAACCAGTTATGACCTTTTAATTTTGTAATGATGTAATCTTTGCAAGGTAATTTATAGGTGTCACCTAGAGTTGCTTTATTCATTTCTTTATAATTAATAACCATTCTATGTTAGCCTCGTTTTTGTTCACTATGATTATTGACATAAAATGCTGGAGCTGAATGTTTACTTTTACTAGGAGAAATTAGATTTTTTTCTAAGAGTTCTTGACATTCAGTTGTAAATTCTTGAACGTCTAAAGGTGTATAAGGAATATTATTTTTAACATTTATTTCCTAAGTAGGATTTTTTAGTCTTTTTTCAATGAGTTCTATATTTGTATTCTTTAATTGATCTAAAGGATTTTCACTGTATACTTGATCTATTAATTGTTCTACTACAGTTTGATAAGACATAAGATTAGTAATATGAAAAGATAATTTTATTTGTAGTTACTCTAAAGAGTTTAAGATTTCTTTTAACTTTTATAATAAGAAGTATGATAAATTGGAATTTGTAAAATAATTGATTTTTTCTTTATCTGAGGTAGTTCTGGAGTTTTTAAAGTAATATACGTTTAATATTGAGTAAATGGATAATAAAGACGTAAAAAGTTATTTCTAAGAATATGAGGTATTCCAGAGGTTTGTTGATAAATATAAGGAATAATGAAAGTATATTTTTGAATAAAAATATGATTTTTATAACTAACATACCAGATAAATTGTGATGTTCCATCAGCAATCCTAATTTGTAATGGTTTGCTTAATTTTTGCCAATTAGATAATGCATATTTTTCTGCTAAACATATTGTTGCACCGATATCTATATATGCATGTAAATGTTTATTCTGAATCTGTACTTGAATAAAAGTTGTATTTGGATTGGGTTGAATTTTTTTAAGAGTAGTCATATTTAGTGGAATCGGTTTCATAAATGTAAATAGAATGAATAGTAGAGTCTGTGTCATAATCATATTCTATTGGTTCTAAATTTTTATTTTGAGCAGATTGTAATATAAATACTTCATCTTTATACTTCGTTTGCTTTCTTTTGGGACATTCATTTGCATAATGACCTTCTTCTTTACATAACCAACATTTATAGTTTTTCTTTCTTTGTGGACAATATTTTGGATTTACTTTATATTTTGCTTAAGATTTATGAGGTTTTGTTTTTCTATAAGCTTTGCATCGAAAAAATCTTTTATATGGTTTAAATGTTTGTTTTTTAAATTGATAAGGATACTTTTTCCATTTATAATAAGGTTTATACTTTTGTTTAAAATAATGCTTAGACATTTTATACTTTTTAGATTTTCTATCTGGATAACATCCATATTGTTAAGGTACTTCGGCATTTTGAGAGCAACATAATCTAAGATTTTTATGTTGAAGGGTTTTCTTAAGGGTACTTGCTAAGCATTGTTCAGTGAGTATTTAACGTACTATAGTAATTGCTCCTCCAAGATTGTTTTGAATACTTCCTTCTTCTGTTTTTGAATCTAGTGTTTTTGTTGTAAGTTCATTTAAAGGGTAAGGTAATTTTTGTACAAAAACATTTGTATATAATAATCAATCTAATATTGGTAATTTATAATAATAACGCTTAAATTCACAAATAAATTCTTCTAAATAACATAAATCACATAATTTCATATTACTGATATGCCATTGTGCTTTTTTATATTCTTCAGCTTTTATTGTAGCTGCTTGATTTACATAATCTCGTCCAAAAAATTCATGATGTATTTATGTTATAACATTAAATGTTGTATTTGTTGATATTGCATTTTTGTATCTTTTTAAAATTTTAATACGGTCTTTATGATCTAATAACCAAGAAAACACGATTCCTTTGGTTATGTATGCTATAAAGTTAAAGAATACTTCAAAATCCATAATTTCAAATGGTTTTCTAATTGGATTAAAAGAGATATTTTGTTTGACCAATCAATAATTGCTTCTTTTGGATTTGTGATACAATCAATGTCTAAAATATTTTCATCTGTTTGAGTTAATACTTTAGGTTTATAAACAGTTGGATATTTTGAAATTTTTGAATCTTTTATGTAATAACCATGTCTATTTAAATTTATAGGATCTGAAAACTACGTTGAAAGTAAGGACAGAAAAATCTAGAAAGTTTCGGTGTATATGAAAAGAACATACTTAAAATCTATGATACTTAAAATCTATGAAATATTATTCCAAAAATTGAAATAAAAATTAAACACACTCTAGGACACTTAAGTAAACAGAAAATAATTATTGCACGATTTTAGAAACAGATTAAAATATCAAGAATCAATATTAAGATCAAAACATAACAAAATAAATAGAACAAACAGAAGCAGCTTTGTGCTATAAGTGAGTTAAGTTCTAATCTATTAAAATAAATTCTTTTAAAATACAAAACTATGATAAAAAAAACTTTTAAACACTTAATAGAAGTGAAAACAATGAATTCATATAAATAAAAATAGATTAAGATGGAGAGGGATAAAATTAAACCAAACCACTGAAGAAAAGAGGCAAACATTGAAGAAGAAGGCAACCTTAAGGTTTAAATAATTTTTGTCTTTCAATCTTGTTTCTAGGGCTTCAAAAATGCTCAAAGTGTTTAGAGATGTTGTCTATAAGTTAGAAAGGGTTTTGAAACATTTAAATTACAGCCCTAACCATTTAGAAGCCAAAAGAGACGTTTAATCTTTAAAAGGAAATAAAGAGCCATTAGAGACAACTTTGAGTAAACTGTCTTCTTAAAGCTTAAATCAACGTTTTAAATCAAGACGTTTAATCTTAAAATTATAGTGTACTCTTAAGACTTTAAGAAAAATATGTATGATAATTTTGAAGCAATAAAAAATGATTTGGGTACTAAAAAATTGGATTGAATGATGATAATTCAAATCTAGACTGATTTGAGGTATGTCAACAAAAGAGCTTAAACCAAACTAAATTTAATTCTAAAATTGCAAACAAATAACTAAAGTAATTCTGAACTATCGAATAAGACTTCAAAAAAGATTTAAAATATAATTTTAGACCATATGAATATTCAAAATGATTCAATGACTATGCTATGAAACTTTATGCAACTTTTATAAACTATATGCAATGTATGATAAAATTTAAGCTCTTAGATCAATTGGAAAAAAAGTAAAACTTACAATCATATTTAAAACAACCTAACTAAGATATCTCTTATTTTTCCTTTAACTTCATCTTTGCCCTTCAAGCTTCAAGCTTTCGAAATGGAATCATCTTGAAATAAGCATATCTTTGAATATCACGGTATAAACTTAAATCATTAGTAATAATTATGTTTTGATATCATCAAAATTAAAATTGAAACTTCGCTTGGTTAAAAAATCTCCTCCTTTTGATTATGACAAAACATGTGATATCATAGAAAGAACAAAGCACATTTTAAGATGACAAACTCATAATACATATTTTCAATCATACCAAACTCAACTAATGTTCCCCCTTAGTTCATGCACAAACTTTTTAAGGCTCCTCCACAATATATGCAACCCATAAATTATATACACTTTTAAGCATAAGCACAATATTACATATACCTCTATCCCTTTTTGGCATCATAAAAAATAAGTAAAGATATGCACGAGAACATAAATAAAGAGGGGCAATATGTTCATAAACACATAATAATCAAAGAGATGCACCATCAATCATGCCTAATTCTTTCTTTATCATGCAAAATCTATCCTCATTTATTGGTTTAGTAAATATATCGACCAATTGGTAGTATGTATCAATAAATTCCAATTCAATATCACCATTATTGACACGATCTCTTATAAAGTGATGTCTAATCTCGATAAAGTTAGTTCATGAATGTTGAATTGGATTCTTGATTAGGCAAATGGCACTAGTATTATCACATCTAATGGGTATCTTTGTTATTTTCATATCATAATCTCTAAGTTATTTCTTAATCTAAAGAACTTACGCACAATAACTACCAATCACTACATACTCTACTTCGGCTGTTGATAAAGCCATTGAATTTTGCTTTTTGCTTTTTGCTAAACCATGAAACTAATGCATGAACTAGAAATTGATAAATGCTGGATGTACCCTTTTTATCTAGTAAACTACCGACATAATTTGCATCTGAATAACTAACTAGCTCAAATAATGAATTTATATTATAACACAAACTTAAAGATAATGAACCAGCCAAATATTTTAAGATTGTCTTAATAGCCAATAAATGAGACTCTTTAAGACTAGATTGAAATCTTACACACAATCATACACTAAACATTGTATTGGGTCTACTAGTAGTTAAATATAATAAACTACTAATCATATCTCGATATTACTAGATATCTACCGACTTCCCTCTTCATCTTTGCCTAACTTTGTGATGAAGGTCATTAGTGTGTCTAATGGTTTTATGTGGCTCATTTCAAATCACTTGAGTAGCTCTTTTGCATATTTTTCTTGGATGATGAAGATCCCGTCCTTCATTTGTTTGATTTAGAGTTTGAGAAAGAAATTTAACTCACTCATCATGCTCATCTCGAATTCCCTACTCATATACTTTGCAAACTCTTAACATGAAGGATTATTAGTAGCACCAAATATAATATCATCCACATATATTTGAACAATCAATAAATCATCCTTTTCTTTCTTTATAAATAAATTAGTATAAACTTTTCCTTTGAAAAAACTAGTTTGAAAAAGAAAAGAACTTAATCTATCATACCAAGCTCTAAGAGCTTGTTTTAAACCATGCAGAGCTTTAACAAATTTGTAAACATACTCGAGTGTATCATAATTTTCAAAATTAGGAGGTTATTCTACATATACCTCCTCTTGAATAAAACCATTTAAAAAAGCACTTTTAACATCCATTTGATAAAGTTTAAAGCCTATATAAGAAGTAAAAACAAGTAAAAGTCTAATAGCTTCTAATTTTGCTACAGGTGCAAAGGTCTCTTCATAATCAATCCCTTCTTCTTGGTTATACCCCTTTACTTCCAATCTAGCTTTATTTCTCACAATATTTTCATCTTCATCAAGCTTATTCCTAAAGACCCGCTTAGTACTAATAATTTGATGATCATTAAGCCTAAGTACTAATGTCCATACCTTATTTCTTTTAAACTAGTTCAACTCTTCATTCATGGTTAAAGTCCAACTCTCATTACCTAATACTTTATATATGGTTTTAGGCTCTATGTTGGAAATAAACACCATATGAGATAAATCTCTAAAGGTTGATCTAATTACTACTCCTCTTCCTACTTCACCTATGATTTGGTTGGAGGGATGGTCTTTCTTAAATCTCCAGTCTTTAAGTAAGCTCTCATCTCTCCTAATCGCACTTGGTTCAATAATAGGCTCATATGGTAACAGTTGGATATCTAAGGTGTCTTCTTTAAGCTCTTCCAACCTTAATGTCTCCATATCCTTACTTAAGTCTAAATTATCATCTTCAACACTCTTCTTGACATATAAATGTTTATATTCATCAAATACAACATGCATTATCTCTTTAATCATCATAGTCCCTTTATTAAACACTTTATAAACTCTACTAATAAAATAATAACCAACAAATATACCTTCTTTTGATTTAACATCAAACTTACCTAATTATCTCTAGTATTCAAAATAAAGCATTTATAACCAAATACTTTAAAATAACTCACTTTTATTTTTTTTCCTATACCAAATTTTATAAGAAGTTTTATCCATATAAGACCTTACATATACATTGTTGGATATATGGCATACACATGTAACTACTTCCACCTAAAAATATTTAGGAACACAATATGCATTTAACATAGTTTTAGTCATTTCTTGCAAAGTCCTTTTTTTTTAACAAATTCATTTTGTTGAGGAGTTCTAGCGAATGAAAAGTTATGAAAAATGTCATTTTCTTGAATATGCATCAAATAATTCATTTTCCAATTTTCTACCATGATCACTTCTAATTGTATTAATATTGTAGCATTTTTATAATGCAACTCTTTTTGAAAATTTAACAAAAGATTTAAAACATTCATCCTTATTAGTAAGAAACATTATCTATCTTAATCTACTATAATCATCAACAATCACATATGCATATAGTTTTTCACTTAAAATTGCAATTATAGACCGTCCAAATAAGTTCATAGACAATAGTTCTAAAGGTCTAGAAGTTGTTACCACTTTTTTTTCTTGAATGAACCCTTGGTTTGCTTGCTCATTTGACATGTATCACAAATCTTGTCTTTTTCGTACTTCATTTTTGGTTGACTATTAACTAACTCCTCATTGCAAAGATTTGAAATTTGTTCCATACTAGCATAACTTAATCTTCTACGCCACATCTAAGTAACCTCATTTATAAAAATCAAACACTCAACATTAAAGATCATTCAAATTAATAGTATAGATATTTCCTACTCTTTTACCAACAAAAACATTGCAATTGTCAATTACTTTAGAAACTATGCAAGATTTACCATCAAATGAGACTTTAAAACTTTTATTACATAATTGACTCACATTTAACAAGTTATGCATTAAACCTTCTACCAAAATTACATTATTGTAGCATTATTCTTATCAATCTTACTAATGCCAATTATCTTACCCTTGGCATTATGTTTATAGGTGACATTGCCAGCATCTTTGTCTTTCAAGGAAATAAACTAAGAAGCATCTCTGTGATATGCCTAAAACATCCACTATCAACATACCAATTGCTCCTCTTAAAATCATACAAAACAAAGAAAATCGTTTCATTTTAGGTACCCACATTAATTTGGGTCTTTGGAGGTTAGATACCTTTCTAGTTCCTAAGGCCTTTGGTAAACTTGAAGGTCTAGATAGTTCATAAAAAAAATCTTTTCAAATGACAAACCTACCACAATGATCACAAGCATATGTAACTTTATGAAAATGTATGTTTAGTCTAAAATTATTTCTATATGCAAATCTTGATGTATCATTTTCAAAATTTCTTCTTTGTTAAAACCTTGGCCTAACATTAGTGTAAGAACCATTTCTCAATGCAGGAGCATGCATAGGATATGTATATTAATGTGTAAACTGAATGTGTATAGATTGTGGCCTATATGCATGATGTAATGATTTTGCATTTGTAAAGAAACTATGTCTCTTGTTAGAAGCATCCACATTTCTCCTAATTCTAGATTTTGAAGCATTCATGAAAGCGTGATGAATGTTCCTAGATTGAGTTCTAGAAGATGATGCACCATTGTCAAAAGATGACCTAGGAACCTGCTCTTTACCTAAGCTTTTTCCTTTTACAAAAACAATTTTGACATTAGGATTTTCATTTCCTTAAATAAAACCTAACTCACATATATCATTGGAAATCTTTTGGCTTCCTAGCATGCAATCTAACTTTTCTTTACCCTTTATAAATTTAGGCAGTGATTTTTTAAGGGCGTCCACTTCCTTCTTCAAAGGTTCATTTTCATGCATCAACTTATACTCATTGTCATGCATACTAACATCAACACTATTAGAATCTAACATGGCATTCATTTCGTGCTTTAATATATTAATTTCTAATATTTATTCATTCTTGGATTCTAACATGTCATACAATTCATCTTTCATCTTCTCATTTTCTAATATAAAATCATTCATCAATTTTATGCATTCTTTATGTTTAGAGGATAATTTCCTCCTTCTCAAGGTACCACGCTCTAAGACTTTAACCAATTCATTATAACTCAAACCAACATTAATAACAATTCTTTCATTCTCATCATCATTAGAATTGGAAGAAGATAGTACCTCATCATCGAAGGTCATGAGACAAAACTTGACACTTTTATTTTCAGATTTTTCACTTTTCTCTTCACTTTCGGTCTTCCACAAAGCCTTTAAGGCTTTCTTTCCCTTCCTATCCTTCTCCTCCCTTCTTTCCTTCTTATTACTTCTTTTTCCTTCTCATCCTCCTTAAGGAGTAAGAAATGACTCTTCAAGGGATTTGGTTTCCTGCATTAAAAAAATAGCAGTAGTGGAATTTCTCTTGTAATTATACTTACCTTACTCTCTTTTATTTTAGTGTGCCTTCTTCCTTAAAAACTTGTTAAAACTTTCTAGTGAGAAGCGCTATGTCATCCTCAATATCATCTGAAAGGCCTTTCTTCTTTACTTGACTCTACTTTTTTTGCTTTGAATGTCAAGTTCTTTCTTCTTGACGAAGCTTCCTATTCTTTGGCTTTTGACTCCTTTATCATCATCTCATGAGTGAGCAATGAACCTATTAATTTATCTAAAGTTAAAACATTAAGGTCTTTAGCCTTTTAGATGGTAGTTACTTTTACCTCCCATCCTTTCGGTAAAGACCCCAAAATATTTATAAACAAGTTCAACATTTGAATATGTTCTTCCTAAATCTTTTAATGCATTTATGATATTAATGAATCTAATATACATGAAAGATATGGTTTCATCATAATAGATTGAAAACAATTTATATTAATAAATGAGCAAAGACATCTTACTCTCATTTACATGGTTAGTACCTTCATGAGTGACTTCTAATGTATGCCAAATGTCGCGAGCTATTTTACATATGGACACTCTATTAAATTCATTCCAACTTAGTGCACAAAACAAAATATGAATAGCTCTACTATTTAGTGAAACTTGTTTTTCATCTTCTACATTCCACTCATCTTTCACTTTAAGAACTTTTTGACCATTCTCTATCTTATTAGGAATGTATGAC
>JAOXYD010001670.1:0-15670 GCA_028565735.1 Pinacopodium congolense | reverse complement strand
TAAGCCCGAAATTGCACTACTGCTTCCATATTACTTCTCCTTGAATCTGCAAACAAGGAACCCATTTAATTGTTGAGATTGGTTGAAAACAAAAAACGCCATTCAGATAACATATTAGGAATTAACTAAAAGATTTTGATCCCTTAGGATATGTTTTCAAATATTGGAAATTATAAGAAGTTTGAGAAGCATTTTATATAATAAACAAACATTTTGTTTACATTATGTTCTTTGAGAATACATGACAAACATATTGTAGGTGTCTTTCTTTGCATCAGACTCTACACCTTAGATCTAGAAAATTTAAACACAATGAAATCATAAAAGAGACAACACACAACATAGAAAGCAATGAACCCAGAAAATGTTGTCTTTCCAGACAACAAAACAACCTTCACAAGACCAGAAAATGAAATACTTAGTAACTTAGAAAACATTGGTGACAAGAGTGGCGGAGACTCATAGGAGGTGATGGTGATGGCGACGGCGACGACTATAGAGACTGAGTAGTAGGCGATATTTAAATATCATTATTAACTTATATTTAATAATTTTACAAATGTTAGAATCTTTTTTAAATATTTTTAAAATATTAAGATTTGATCCAAACCATCTTAAATATTAACGTTTAACCTAAATTTATGTATAAATTTTAGGTTCAACGAATCTTTTCCCAAGAAAAAAAAACCTTATACTTTTACAAAATCCTTATAAGTAATAAAAATTCGCTCTTATTACCTGTCAATGTAAGTATCTTCTCTAGAAACTAAACTATATAAATCTTACGTTCTTATGTTTTTTTCTTTTTTCTTGTGTTATAATTTGCTATTTTATCTTTATATACCGCAAGACATTTAAGAAATTATGGGACGAGTCGAGGTCTTATGATGATAGTGTCTGCACTTATAGAGCGGACAATAAGAGGTATACATTGATTCAATTTCTAATGGAACCTAACGAGTCTTCTAATGCTATTCAAGGATGACTCCTACTGATGAAACCATTGCTTAGTGTTTCACAGGCCTATTCCTTATTATACAAGAACAGAAACAACAAAACTTGGTATTTTATGAGAAATTACCGAAGTTTCGGCTATGGGTTGCATTTCTCTTATTGGGATAGAGACAATCATATACAATGTGCTTGGTGTGCCATCTTGTAAAGTTGATTTGATGTTGGTGAGCATAATCACAAGAGATATAAATTGTCTTGTCACTTTCTTCCCATGATGGTTTGCAGGATTTAATGATGAAAACATCAAATAGATTCTATTCCTTGGTTTTAACTATTAATTTATGTTCTAAGTAATAGATTGGTTGAAAATATATTTATAATATTGTAAGTTTATTTAATAAAGATTTTTTATCTTTAAATATTTTATTAATTATATTTAATGATAAATATTAAAGATAAAATGTATTAAATTATTAATGTATAACTAAAATTATGATGAAATCATAAGGAGTTTCAAATTATATTTTAGTATTTTTTAAAATTATTCCTAATTGTAATTTTATTGAGGTATTGATGAAATAGTAAAACTATCGCGCATTATATTCATTTTTTATAAATAAAGTAATTGATACCATAAATTAAAGTATGAAAAATGCTTAAACAAATTTCAGAATGCAAATAAGTTCACTAACTTAATTATGAGAATTTCGAATGAAACATTATTTATGCGTATATGGATTTTCTCATCATAGTGATTGTATAATGAATAATTAGACTTGTTATTACCAAAGTATCTTTTACAAGAATTATTAGATCTTAATACTCCTTATGATCTATTTTATTTTATTGAGTAACTAAATCAATAGTATTTAAATATAGTATGAATTGTATAGAGATAATTAAGTGAATCATAAAGAATTCGTTACTCTAAAGTAATTACGAAAAATATTTCAATCTTCTTGATTAGATTATTTGAAATTCTCTCATCAATTATAAATTTTTTAAAAATTAGTGAGATTATAAATTTAATTAAAGTAGATACTATTTCTACCCTATATTTCTAATTGGAACATTAGATAATTAAAAGGTTAAATTATATCTTATAATCATATATGGACGGATTAAATTAAATTACTTTGACATTCCTAATAATTAGGTGGTTATAACGTATTGTTAGACGTTAATTTTGATCTATACTTATATATTGTTTAATTACAGAATTTAAGATAAATTAAAATAAATTTTAATTTATCTAATTTTAATTATAACTTATTAGCATGATGAACATATAAAGATCAACTAAAAAGAAATAATAAAATAAGTTGATTTAATTGTTAAGTTTGAGAAATTTTAAGAATTAAATATGTGATATTTGATTTTATTAAAATTAACTTATAATTATAATTAAAGTTATACTTTTATTATAATTTGTGTTTAAGTTTAATATTAAGATTTTTTTCATATATGGAAGAAGAAATAAAAGAATTATAACTTTCTCATAAAATCTGATCTATAAATACTATAACAAGCTAGATATTTGAATAGTTATGATAAATTCATAAAAAAGAAAAGTTTTTACAAGAAAACATAATCAAATTTGTCTAAATTCTTTTAGTTTTCTTGTTTTTGTTTCAAATTAAATTTACAAAGTAATCTTTAGAAAAATTGTAAAATATTTTCACGGTTCCATAATTTGATTATGGTTCATTTCAATTTCTTTTTTATTAAACCTTTTAAATTAATTCATTATGGCATATGAAAATCTTATAAAATTCTCTCACTAAATATTTTTTTAGCTATAGTGGATATACTTTATGCATTATATAAATAAAATACAAAACTTTCTTTTAAAAAAAATTCAAGTTGACAATGGAAAAGAATTCTTTTCCATGTGAAAATATTTAAGCAAAAAGGCATTAGTAAGCACAAAAAAAAAAAAAAAGTAGTTAAGCATAAATATCCATGCATTCTCGAGTCAACATGAGCTCCTCATTTTCAAGCCCATATTCCTTTATGTTAAGTTGCCTTCTTGATCTTATTTTTGAGTTTTTGGGTGCTTACTTATACTACTGATGTTCATGTTTCCTATAATTTACTCCTAGTAAACATTGTGTTTTGTTTAGTTACTTAATCAGCTGATAAGCCTTTAAAATCTGACCTTAAAAATCACCAAGTGTTCACTAGTCTTAAAGTTGTCTTTCATTATAATATTTTTCCTTATCCTTGAATTGACCATAGGTCATTCTCAATATCATCAATGATTCCTCTTCGAAACCATCTTTAATCGTTGCACCTATATCAACAACTACCCCTATTCATAACTTACCACACATGATCCTCCTATAAAAACCCTACATCATTCTCAAAGATGTCATGTTCCCCTTGCAGAAGCATATTTTCGACCAAGTGACATCTCCTGACCTATTGTTGTCTTCGTTATCTAATCCATGTATCCCATGTACATTTTTCTCTCTTATCATTTTTACTCATCACAATATCAAGCTTTCATTACTGCAACAATCAAGATATCAAGTAGAGCTCTTATAAAAAAGCTACTTGTCATCTTCATTAGCAAGGGGGCAATGCAATAAGAATATGTTATTTTAGAGTCCAGTCACCCCACTTCCCCCTAGAAAAAAGCCTATCGATTGTCACTAGGCTTCCAAAATCAAAAGCAACTAAAATGGCACTCTTGAGTATTATAAAGCTCATTTGGTTGTTAAAGTATCAACTATGTTAAAGAAATACAAGCTATATAATTAAAATGAAGTTGAAAATACTTTAGAGTAAGTACAATGGAAGAAGAACAAGTTGATAGTACTTTTAAATATGGGTCAAATGCCTAACCTTTATTATATAAACATGCATAAACACAAGGGAGAGTATGGTATACCTATAGAACACTCATTTTTATCACATACATCTTTAATTTTATCTAAATAAACTAAAATAACTTATAAACTAGGACATGCTTTTGTTGCCATTATAGTAAGTAACTATAAACTAACTTTACTAATTTGTAACTAAACTACAAACTCTTAGTTATAATGGTTACATCAACATGAATAATATCAAGACAAGCTAGAAATGAACCGATGTGGAGAACTTTTTTTCCTTCAAATGATCATTAAAATCATTATTAAACTAAGGGAAAGTCTATTTAGGTTTTGATGATAACAAAATATACTTAGGTTTAATGAATTATTTATATTGAAAGCTCTTTAAAAAGATAGGAATATGATGTGTAAGAATATAATTTAGAGTCAAAGGAATTTTCATCTTGAAGTATAGATCAAATAAAAGATGAATATGAAGAGCAAACAAAGTATTAAATGAAAATTAAGTTTGAATACATTTATATTTGTTGTAAAACTTATTGTTGAATCAAAGGAGATTCACCTTATTTTGATGATGACTAAACAATATTTAGACTAACATTTTATAGTGTTTGAAAGATAGGTATTTAAGATAAAGTATGTAAGAACTTGTAAGTGGAGTCTTAGAATCAAGAAAGAGATTATGATGAATTAATTAAGACTCAAGTGTTTCGGAAGAAAAAATTAGAATTCTTTTAGGAGAATGCTTGTAATTTTTATTATAAATTTCACTTAGTTCATTTTGATGTTTTGATGAGGCTCATTCATGTATAGCATATTCATAAATTAGAATAAGCATATAGGATGCATAATCAAGAAGAATTTTGTATGAAATGTCTTTAATAATCCTTTCGATGGGTCAAAAATGTTTTTGCGAAGTTTTTGAGTGTGTTTTTATGTTAAGAAAATGTCTATAATATTGGAATAGAGTGTAATTGGTTCGAAATTGTTTTAATTAAAATTTTATGGTTGACCAATGGGAGTTGTGGCTAGTATCAATAAGAAAATTTTGATAAATGTTTTTAATGCATTTAAACATTAAGAAATGGTTATAGTTGACAAATTTTCACCAATAAATAAGTGTGTTAGAGTGTATGTTATGTACCAATTGAGTGTGAAATGAATGGTAGTAAATTAAGAAAATTTTTAGTGATCTTTTATATGGTTTTTAATGTATTAATATGAAGTTTTTGTGCATTAATCATTGGTTTTTGTGTAAGTTCCTTATATATACTTTGGGTTGATGAAGTAAGATCATTTGTGAATGTATTTTAGGGGATTAAGATTGTTGATATGGAAATTGGTTGGGTTACTCTTGTCCCATAAAAAAGAAAGTGGTTATAAAAAAGGTTACTCATATCTCATGAAAAAGAGAATGGTTGTCAAAAGGTTACTCTTGTCTCATAATAAAGAGTGGTTGTAAAAGGGTTACTCCTGTTCCATGAAAAAGAGAATGACTTTAAAAGGGTAGATCTTCATTTATGAAGATAAGATAATAAAATTTTCAACAAGGTGTTACAGAGTGGACATAGATACTTGATGGTGTGTGATTCTACCTAAGTTTTAAATAAAGTTTAACTAAGGAACACGTTAACTAAATTACATCATACGCAAAATGAAAGTGCACCTATCACTAATGTAATATAATTAAGTGAATATCAATCTATGAGGACTATTATTATTGATGGATTCCTATCTAAATTAGCTAACTTATCAAAATGGTGGATTGATTTTTGAAAAAAAATAAAAATAAAATAAAATGAACGCCTAAGACACTTGTAAGGATTAACAATCAAGAATAAAGCTAGAATTCAGGTAATTACATCCTCTAGAATGCATTCATATTTATTGTATTCTTATCTTAACTCGAATTCCAAATTTATGAGAACATAGATTCCTAATGTAAATTTCACTTTCTCTCGAGTTATGTAACTCTATTTAATTGAATAAATTAGGCAAAAATTCTCTCTATCGCAATCTAATGATTGAATGTATTACTTGGTTTTATGAAATCTATTGTTTAGGTTAAGCTTACACCTAATACGAATATTTTATGCAAGTATATCTCTAGGTCCCCATGTAAGATGTTTTGTTAATGAAATTATATAATGCATAATCATACACATTCAATTCAATCATACACAAATCAAGGCTTTGAAAACAATGTTTATGTTTGCATAACAATTGAATCCAAAGTTCATAAGCATACATTAACAAACCTAATTTAAAACATAGAACTCAAGAGTTAATCTAAGAATAACAATTAACAGTACATTTTAGAGTTTTTAAAAAGTAAAATCCTAAGAGAAAAGTAGTTCTTACTTATTGAATTAATCATATAAATCTCTTAATCCAATCATACACAAATTAAGGTTTTGAAAAACAATGTTTATGTTCGAACAACAATTGAATTCAAAGTTCATAAGCATACATTAACAAAACTAATTGAAAATCTGGAACTCAAGAGTTAATATAAGAATAACAATTAACACGAAATCCTAAAGTTTGTAAAAACCCAAATCCTAAGAGAAAAGTAGATCCTACTTATTAAATTAATCATATAAGAAAGAAGGAATTAAGAAATCTCATGGTGAGTTTGTCTTGAATCCTTGAATCCTTGAATCCTTGATGCTTGACATATGAAACCCAATCTTAGAGCTTTAATTCAATATGTTTAGATCCATTATTCTCCTTTAAAATTGCATGAAAACCTTTGGGAAAGGCTTAGGACTTGTCTCTATTGGAGTGGTGGCTAAAAAATGCTTTGTTGAGGCTTCCACAACCTAAAAACTTACAAAATTAGGTCAAAGGATGTGTTTACCAAAATTGGTCGTGGTCCAATCCATGGGAATTACTACCCACGGGCCATAGTTTGGGCCATGGGTGTGGCTCAGGCCTTGGCCTTTTGCTAGAAGTTCCATCTTCCACCATCCTTTAATATTTTTGCCATATCTTCTTCTTCACTTGTCCTTTGGCCATAAAATTTTGATATGGAGTTTCATTACATGATGTTCTTGCACCCAATTGGCCCCATAATTCCAAAAGTGCTTATAATGTCTCTCCTAAGTCACCTATACCAAAGCTAGTGCTTTTTTGAAGCTTTTCTTTGTTCTTCTCTTGATGTGATGCATTCTTTATGGATTGTCATATGGACCTGAAAATTGATATGGAGCTTCCTCAGTTGATGTTATTGGACGCCAAATTACTTCCACACCATTTGCAATCCTAAAAGTGCATCAAATTGTTCTTCACATTCTTATGAAAAGAGATAAAACATAAAAATCATATGAGTACCATCTTATTCAAGGATTTTAACTAGAATTGCATTAAAATCACATGAAATTACATCCAAAACGTCTCCTGACAAGAATTAGATCATGCTTAAAATATGCATGTTTTATGCATATCGCTGCTAGAGAGTAGACGTAGGAGTTGCATCGAGCTACTATAAATCAGTTTTCATTTTTCTTTCCTTATTTCTTTATTTTAAAATTTTTAAATCCTATTTATATTATTATATTGATTCAATATATTATTTATATTCCACATTTCATTAAGAGAAGAGTTATGGATTAGGCCATAAAAACTTGGAAAATTTGGAGACACTTAATTTACTGCTCTCTTAGGCACTATATAGGGGTCAACAATAATGAATAAAATGTTTTCATAATATTGCAACAACCTTATTTTAGCTTAGGTTATAGCCCTTATTTTTAAATATGTAATCATTGAATAACTCAGAGACAATATAAATTAACTTGTTCAATCCTATTATGGTATGACCTACTTGGATTTCTCTAAGTCAATATAGTAATGGCCCTAAATATTAACTATTTTATTATAGCATCATTCTTATTATTATTCATTTGTTCAAATTTATCTTCAAATTTGTTTCATTTATGCATAACCTTTATCTCTAGCATCAAATAACCTTATTTATATATTGAAGGATCCATTTATTTGATCATAAATCTCACAAAAGTATCAAATCATATCTATTAAGTATTAATAGCACATATAAAAACCTTGAAAACATTTCCAATCATAATGCAATTTCAATTTCTTACTCATGAGATAATCAGTTAGTGCATTCTTTAATTTGGATCTAATATATCATTAGCTTGATGTTTTAAGAGAAAGCACCAATTTTGGCATCCCTCTTTGATATTTTTCCTTGAAACACTAAAATTTTCCTTTAAGGCTATATATCCTCTACTTGAAAAGACTTTGTTCACCATAGCTCCTCCTTACTCCTTGTAATAAGCATTGAGGTAGCTTCATTTCATCCTTCATTTTGGTATTTAACTTCTCTTTTTGTGGTTGGACCAACCTTTTTGCATAGGAATCTTGGCATACATTTCAAGCCCCTATTTTTGTTATTTACAAATTTCCATTTTGACAGCTTTGTATAACATGCTTACTTCAAGATTTTCTTATTGCATTCACTATGAATCTTAATCAAAGGACTTGTCCCTCTAACTATAACCTCTTTTTCAACTTTAGAATCAATATTTATAGCTTATTTTTCTTTTGAAATAATGTAACCCTTGAATTTTCCTAAGCTTTTAAATATACCATTAGCTTCATATTTATTGGTTTGATAACCTCAATATCATTTAAAATTTTACTTTTAATAGTCTTTTGTTTTATATTCTTAATATCATCATCATCATTCTTGTAGCTAATTTTTTTATTCATCAACCATAACAATCATGGTAGATTCATTAACCTTTTTATTCATATTTTTCATGATAATTTTAGAAAATATAGGGAACAACTTATTCTTCATGAATACTCTAAACAATTTAGCTTAATTTAGATCAAATACAGTGGAAACATATTTACTAAAGTTTATGGGATAACGTTTGTTAACTACTCAATCCAAACTAAGAAGATTTTGATCTAAACTTGACAAAATTAAAATATTAGTAATCAAATTGGTATCTAAATATAATTTGGCAGCAACTATTTAGTTTTTTTTTTACTTCTATACAAGCTTCATTTTACAATTAAGGATCTTTAGTATCATCATGGGTCATAGAATAAGTGAAACTAACTAGATGTTTCCTCCTTTTTTTGGCTCTTTCTTCGTAGGCTAGCATACCTTTTTATCATATCCAAGTTGTTCACATTCCCTATATCATATATCTAGTTTGAATCAATAATAATTAGTTGTATGTTTGCAAATTTAAAATGTTTACAAGGCATAAAATTTTCCTTCTTACTTCCATTGTAATGTTGTCCTCATTATTCCTCTTAGTTCCTTTCTTTCTAATTTTCCTTCCTTTTTCCTAACTTCTACGAACTTTGTTAAGACTTTAATTAGCCTTAAACGCCCCTACTTCAACTTCTTCTTACTTTGGATCCTTCTTTGTTCTTGAGTTCGAAGAGAATTTACAAGCTACATCCATATGAGTTGTGACTTGAGATTTTGGCTTCAAATCTCTTAGGGGAACTTACAAGGTTTTACCAATAACTCTTTGTCTTATAAGTCTTCTCTAAGTAATCTTAACTAACTTATAATCTTCGTAGTTACATCATAAAATTATTTGATGGATTCACTTATATCTTCAATAACCTAAACTACCACAAAAGGTTAAGGATTTCAAGTTATCTTATTTTATCTAACCATTGAAACTCATCTTTTATCTTTTTCCAATTTTTTCCTAGTCTTGCATACCATGAATCTTGCAAAAATAGCTTTTGAAATTGAAGCATATATGGAATCCAAATCTTTATGCCTCTTATCTTTTTCCTCATTATAATTTTTCTATTGATTTATTATTGGATTATGTGGAAGTAAAAGTGGAGTATCCCTTATCCCTAATAAATCCCAAAGATCAAAGGCTCTCAAATAAGCCTTATAAGTCTTATAGCACCTAAGAGGGTGATGAATTAGGTATTTTAAAAATTTTCTAAACCAATGCCTAAACCATCAAAACCAATTTATATGCAACATTTAATCTCTAAACCAATATTTAACATATATGGAATATCATATAAATTCAATGCTAATAAACCAAATTCAAGCAATTTAAATAACAATCATAAGTGTGTAAAATTAAAGAGTGTAGCGTGAGAAAGGATATACCAAGATATATATAGGTTCAATTAAACCACTTAGGCCTAGTCCTTTCCTAACACACTTAATGTTAAAGTTTTCGCTTTCCATAAAGAAGTTGAAGAGCAGGCTTACAATCTTCCTTAAGGGTGAAGAGTAACATACATAATCTTATTTAAAGGTAAAGAGTAACCCATACTATCTTGTTTGTCAATGGATTAAGAGGAACCCAAAAGATCTTCCTTTATAATAGATGAAGAGTAACCTTATATCCAATACCAAAACTAACAGCTTGATTTATAATCAAGCCCCTAAAATCAATCCTAAAATTAAGCTTTCTAATCATACTTTAATGATATATAAACTAGTATATTAGCTTGATCAAAGTCAATGAAAGAAGGGGCTCTTTATCCAACTTATGGAACGCCAATACTTAATGCATTCCCTAATGTTTATTTAATGACATTCATCACATAAATAAATTCCAATTCACATTCAATAACCAAAGCAATTCAATTTTTTTTATGTTAGGTGAAGAGTAATCTATTAACAATTTTTTTAATGGAAAAGAGGATCCTTTCCAACAATAACAACACAATATAAAATAAATCCCTAAAATAGAATACAAAACGCATCTTTGAAGATGTTTCGTTTAAAGCTCAATAAACATATTTTTATAAAACTTTCAAGAATGAAAATTTTGAATGATAAAACTCTTGAAAGGTTAAAAGATAGAAAATGATGGATTAAAACCTACAAAAACTTAATTGAAACAAAAAACAAGAAGATTACTTAAAATAAACTAAAGAACACACAAAACTTGATGTTAATCACTTTGTAATCTCAAATCTCTGATAAAATATGATGCGAACAATGCATTCATAAATTTAAATAAAATTTAAATATAAGAATCTCAAATAATAATGCTAAAATGAATAATTAGGTAAGTCCACCTATCTTAATGTAGTATAATTATTATGAGTCTAAGTTATCGATCCACAAGGACTGAAACTATTAGTGAATTCATATCGTAGTTATTTTGCCTATTCAATTATTGAGTGATTAATTAAGTAATGAAAATAAATGAAATATCTGAAATCAAATCCAAGGATAAACTTATAAGAATCAACAAGTAATAATGAAGTTATGACCTAGATATTTAATCCCCCTAAGATATATTTGCATTTATTATTCAACCTTGATTTACCAACTTCTCTAAATGATCTTAGACCACAGGTTCCCTAAATTGAATTACACTCTCACAGTTAAGTCATGTAATTCTTACTCTAATTGACAAATCAAGTAGTTGGCCACACTATCTTAATTTTTTGATTGAATGCATTACTAAGTTTTATGGAACCTATTGTTTTGATGAATTTCATACCCAGTTCAGACATCTTATGTAAGCCTTTGGTCTACATCTCCATACAAGATGCATCAGCTATGGATTGATGTAATCATATATTCTATTTCTCAATCTAAACATATGAAATCACATTATTAGAATTGAAGTTTACATTCATATAACAATCAAAGACCAATGTTATTAATTCCATAAGTGAATCCAATATAAATCTAGAAATTCAATGTCAAATCAAGCGAATAATGAAATGCTACATTTTAAGGTTTATAAAAATCTAGATCCTATAAGAATATTAGTTTCCAATCATTATAAAACAATAATAACAATCATATAAAGAGAAGGGATAAAGAAACTCATGATTAAGGTTTTTGAATCTGTTAACTCCTTAATAATTCTTATTGCGAAATCCAATATTGATCTTTAATTCTATGCATTTTGATCTCACTTTCTTGTTCAATTTTGTTCTAATCCTTGTTAAGATGGCTTAATTTATGTATTCACCTATAGTGGCTGCTTAGAGGCTTCCAAAGATAGAAACTTCTTAGAAAAGAGTCAAATCCAGGTTAAAAATTATGTGAGCCCCAACAATGCCATGGCCTTTCACTCTTTATCGCTTGTCTTGACTTGATGCCCTAACATAATAAATTGATTCCACACCTCTTTTAACTTCACAAGCATAATAAAATGCTCACCAAAATCCTATAAATCATAAACAATCATTGAAAAGCCATAAAAGCAACATCTTATTTAAGAATTAACCTAATATGCACCCAGACTACATATAATTTTCCCTTAAACCTAAAGTAAGCATCATAAAAACATGCCTAAAAGATATATAATTTGAGTGTTATCAAAATGCATAAAGATTGATATAAATGCACTTATTTTAAAAGTTTAGAAGCTTAACTAGTCATTAGTTATAAAAAATAGATGTTAGTAGCATAAAAATTAGTTAAAAACCAAATCTAGAAAACTAGCTATTAAAAATTAATGACATTTTTTTAAGACCAACAACAACACCATTATTCACTATGACTAATCGTTATTGCCTGCCTTTCTGATCCTATAAATAAAAAAAATGATCCAAACTAATTACAAATCTTTCCAAAAATTTTTCTAACATCAAATACAACTTTAGTAAGGTTTTAAAACATTTTCAAGTCTATTTGAATTGCCAAAACATAATTTAGCCTTGGTTATGAAACATTTAATCCTAAACATTTTAAACATTTTCATATGCCTTTCAAAATAATTCAAAAACCAAAATTTCACATAACAACTTAATTTAAACCAATTCCAACATACTTAAATAACTTCAAACAAGTTTCTAAAACACTTTGACATATCAAGAAAATTTCTTTAAAAACAAAGCGCATGTTTCCTCTTGATAATGCAACTTTATACTAATGAAACATTCTAATTCAAATCTGAATATGTCAATGTTATAATCAAATTCAACTAATCACTAAAAAATTGATCCAAAAAATAATTGCAAATCTTCATGTAAATATGACATGTAAAAGTGAGCCCTTTTCAAACCTTGATTAAGATTAAGTCTAGGTACATACCAAAACATATTACTAAACCTATTCAATTTTCAAGTCTTGATCTTCACTTTAATACTTCAATGCTTGCTCCATTATCATTTTATTCATGAATGCTCTTTTATCCTAAGTTCCAACATATGTCCTTGCATATTTTACATCAACTTATCTTTCTAAATACATAAAAACTAAAACAATATTAATGAAAATGTTTTGTCAACATCAAACTAATGATCGGAATCCCCTTTAATTTATCAATTTCTTCCTTTTTGATGATGAAAAAACATGTGATATTAAGAGTATATAAATTACAAGACACACATATGAAAAATAGTTCATCTATAATGCTCATGCATCATGAAATATTATCACTCTTCACCTTTTTACTTTAAACTCTTATTACTCCTTAATGTCACACTATTTTCTCCCCCTTTTGACATCATCAAAAGGAATATCTGTTGTTAGAAAAAAAAAACATACTACATGTAAAGAATCATGTGTTATAAAACATATCAATTGTAAGATACCAATTGTAAAGAAAAATCATCCTCTTTTTTGACAATACAAAAAATTTGAAAAATACCAAACTTTCTCATCCAGAATCTTACTCGCCCTTAATCCATGCAGTAATAACAAAATGCACTTCCCCTAAATGTATGAATTTATGCATTATGGGACAATAAAGCATAAAAAGAGATTAAACACACAAAATGCATCACAAAACACATGTTATGCATCTTTATGCTTCAAACATGCATATTTCCCTACAATTTGAACATTATGCATCAAAACACACACAATGCATCAATATGTTTCAAAAACACATTATGAACATATTACATATAAGAAACCTTTATTGTGCATATTTTCATCAATTATGGCCCAAAGAGCATGCTATACACTCAAAATACGAATTATGCATATTTATTTACATTAAGCGTAGTATGCATAAAAAACATATAAAACACATAATTTGTGGTAAAGCATAAATTTCACATATTATGCAAAAAAAATGCAAATCATAAGTATAAACTACATGTAAAAATTGACTTTTCCTATATAAAGCATCCAATACCACCAAAATTGACTTCTCCTATATAAAGCATCTAATATCTCCAAACTTATCCTAAAAAATTGAAACACACCAAAGGATGTACCCCCTTTAAATTTATGTATTTAAAAAAATTAATCATATAAGGGAAAAAGTACTCATAACAGAGAGTTTTTTTTTTTAAGTTCCATTTTCGAAAATCATACCAATTGTAAAATGTAATATACTAATTTCAAAAATCATTTAATCTAATTAGTGTAATGCATCATTTTCCAAAATAAGTCATATAACAAAGTTTTAAAACCATATAATGGCTCCCCCTAGAAACATGTAACAATTCTTTCTATCTAGAACATATAAACCAAGGCCAACATTCTCAAATTAAGCATATATTTCTAAATATGTCAAGCCAAAGTTTTCAAGTAAATGCATAGATATACCTCCTTTTCATATCACCTATTAATGCTAAATTCTCTTCTTCTCACTTGGTTCAACAATGTACTTGGTAAGATCATGTGAGGACTTCATAATGAATTTTTACTTACACTCCAAGGTTAAAGGCACTACTTTCTTTTGCTTCCTTACTTAATACCAATTTACACCAATAGATATTGACTTATAAAACAAAGGAATCATTGTGTTCTAGTTTCCCACACAACCATGGGCCTTTGGCCATTAGCCTTTATACCTTCCTTTACCCATATTTATAAAGGTTTCCAAAATATTATCTGTGTAATAAAAAAAGATTATTCTATATGACTATAATGACAACACCAGTAATATGCAATGTGTGCATGATGATACCTATGATCTTTATACTCAAATGCATCTCTCATGTCATGATGAGGTCTCTTGGGATGGTTATAAAACTTTGAAAGCATATGAAACATGTTCCTAGGATTATAGTCAGACATATATGAATTGTGAACACAAAACATGCCATTATAATTATCTTGAAACCTAAAGGTATTTGGATCTCCTATCTCTAAATGCTCTAACTTGATGAATTTTGGGCCTAGAATACTAATCAAACATGTTTCTAGATGTTTGCATATGCATATGGGGTGCATGTGATTGTGTTGGTGTTAGGGGTGAATTTCATAGTATTTTTTGTTGTTATTTGATGTCAATTTACCCCTATTTATGTGCTAAATGTTTAATTTATGTTTAGAAATGTTTAAATTACATATTAATATGAAGAATTGGAGAATTGAGAGAAAAGGAGGCAAACCCAGCAAACTCTGGATCATTAACAGCACCCTGTCAAGGTCATGTTAATGGATGAATAGAGTATCGTTGATGAGTTTAACATGTGTCTAACAATGAAACCCTACCGCTCATCAACATTGTCTTTATACTCATAGTCAGCCGGGTGTTAGTGAATGGCAGCAACAATTTTTTACTTTAATCTTCCAAATTTGGGCTCTATCTTCTTCCTCCACTTACAACTGAGCCTTCCCTATATACAGAGCCACCTCCCAAATGTTTGAAGCACCCAGAATTAGAGTTAAAAAATTTAGTTTTAGTTAGTTCTTAGATCAAAGTAGTTTTTAGGTTTTTTTTTTCAATCTTTTGTAATTTGAGATTTTCAGGTTGTTTGAAGTTCTAGCAATAGTAATCACGTAGTTTAGAGTTAGAATACCATATAGAGATGTGATTTAGTTCATTATAAAATCTTAATTTTGTGTATTATTATTGTTATTTTGAATTAATTAAAGGCTTGTTGCTTATGCTATATTTATTATATTCTTTGATTAATTGTTGTGCTTAATGTTTAATTTCAGTTAAGTTATCATGTTAGATCTATTATAAAATGTTTTG
>JAOXYD010001659.1:0-15671 GCA_028565735.1 Pinacopodium congolense | reverse complement strand
AAACAAAACTTACTCCAAATTAATACTAAACACAAACAAAACAATAATTAAAATTATACTAAACAAAAACACACAAATTAAATCTTAAAACATAATAATATCAACTTAATATGCAAGAAACACATGCAAAACACTTAGAAAAACACATACTAAAACACAATTATCACTTCGGAAGCAGCTACAACAAAGACTACTTATAGATCTTAGATCATGAAGAAGTTTTTTTCTATTTACTAATGAGTGGTATTATTGGACTGATCTTTTAGTGGGAAACTCTTATCATATTAGATAATGAAACCATTCCCTTACTGCCAACCTAAACAAAGACGACCTCTCTGAAACATGCAGTTTATCCCAGAAAGGTATAAAGTTTGACTATTTCAAAACATTGGGAAATTTACTTTATACTTACTATTTCGTCTACTTTTTGGTTCCTAGGTTTTGGGGGTTCATTTATTAATACACCTCTGATGCTAGGAAGGTTGGGATCGTGGTCGTCCGTCTCTAGTTTATGGCCAATAAGAAGAAGATCTCTAAGATTGACCAGGCAATTGCCTTGGTTTGTCTATTCTAATAATCAAAAAGCATTTTTAGCTAAGAAAAAAGGAAAATCACTAAGACATGTTTTTGAACTAAGGAAGAAAAGAAACTGGTGATATACGAAAGATGGAGGTAATTTCTTTCATTATGTCAGTATACGAATTTGATGGATACTTGATAAAATTAAAAAGAACAAAGAGCCTTATATAAAGATGTAGAAAAAATTTTACATAAATGTTTATCATGAATTTTTTTAGATCCATCTCATAATCATTTTTCGTACTAATGCTTTAACATATGCATATGTGTTTATTAAGTGGAAGCTTTGGTGTCTTTTGATGATTTCATGAAAAGTGTAGGATTTTACAAAATTGTTTACTAAAGAAAGATGGTTAATAATTTTAATAGACTTTAGTTTTAAAGACTTGCCTCCATGTTTTAGCTTTAAAAAGGATTTGAGCATTTTGATATTGATTTTATACTTGTGTACGCATTTTATAAGTGATGACTTCTCCTAATTAAAATTCCAAAGTTTTTATAGTTACTTGATAGATGGTATTTGCATTTATTTTAAGCATTGTTAATACCTGTACACTTGTATTTGAATTTAAATGGTTGGTGCATATAGATTTACACATGACATCAACAATCTAGATGATTCATATAGGTTTGCATATTTTGCTAATATTGAAAGAAGATTTTTTCATTACTTTTAAGGAACTTTTTTTTTAAAGTTTTATCAATTACGTATAAAAGAGTTGGAGCAATTATTTAATATGAGGAGCTTCGTAAATTATTTATGACTTTTTCATGAGTTTATCATGTGATATTTTTGCCTTTATATGTGGGACAAGAAGGTTGATAATATTTCACATTTTTTGAATGATTTTTAATGCAAAAATTTAGGGAAACTTAAATGTTTAAACATTGAAATTAAATTTGATTCTTAAGTTGTATATGAGTTGATTATAGCTTAAGAGATTTCTTAATAGGATTTGAGTCTTGATTTTATTTGATCCTTAAGTTTCTTATAACTTGTTTCTTAATGTATGAATTAAGAATTTTCATAATCGTGATGTGTAAAATGTGATTTCTAGAACGATATTGACAAGTTTTAAGACTTTGGAAAATCATGATAAATTCCTACATTATGTTGCTTTTCAAATAAAAGGGAAGAGTATTATATGATACTAAAGTGATTTATGAAAGGGGAGTTATATTGAATGATGTTTATAATTATGAATTATATTTTTTATGCATCTCCTTCATGTTTACTATCCCTTGGTATGTGAATTTTAACTTTTGGAAAGAGATAATGTCTCAATTTAAGAGAAATTTACAAAGTTAGATAAGGTAAAATTTGAGTTATAATTGGTTGTAAAACTAGATTTTGATCAAATATTTATTGAATTTTGATTATTTTAGGGGGAATTTGAAAATATTTGATAAATTCATGGTTATTGACCACTTTGTAATGAATATCTTGTTTGAACATGGAATTGTAATATTGAATTTATGATGTTATTAACTTATGACCTTTGACATTATATAAAGGGGGAGTGCCTCTTTTGAATTTTTTAGTTGGTATCAAGTAAATTTTAGTGTTTTTAAAACAAATTCAGTAATTTTTTTATATTTGAGGTTTTGTGTTGAAATTTTGGATGTGGTCGTAAGTTTTAAATTTTTATGAAAAAAATTAGTATTGAGGGTTAAGGATATTACTAACCATTTGAGAATTGGTATATAGCCTTTCGGTTATTTAAGTTGTAAATGGTAATGAGAATTAGTATAGAGCTTTCCAACTATTTGAGTATAATTCCTTTTGAAGTGCTTAAATGATATTAGATAGTTTGTTATTTGTCCTAACTTCAAAATTTTTTCAATATATGATAATCTTTTTTCTTATTTTTTTAGTTTTGATGACATTATATATTCATGGTTTGATTAACGTTGTCAAATTTGAGAGAGTTCTTCAAATGTCTTTTGAAAATTTCAAAAGGATAATTGGTATTATAATGATTTTTTTTTTGAACTTTTTGATCAATACAAAAATGGTAAAAAAAACTGTATGATATTAAGGGGAAAATGAGTAAGGAAGAGAAAAATGGTTAAATATTAAGGAGATGCATTTTGGGGCCTTAGAGTGAAGACACACTTTGGAGTACTGAAGCCTTGGAACATGAAAAGGAATGGAGTTTATGACATCTAAATGAAAAATGCTTAAGATGAAGATCATGATGATGGATGAAAGATCAAGCTCCAAGATTATTAAAGAGAATAGGTTTTTGTTATAAGGTTTATTGTAAGTCCCACTTTGGTCTTCCATAATATTAATGGGATCACATCATGCATAATGCATTAATGGTTAATGGTATTGCATATAGGAAGCATAATGAAAAGGAGTTATATGTGAATGGTTTTTAAAGATCCTCTTGATAAACTAAAATGATTTTGGAATTTGATTAATGTGACTATGTGTGAAAAGACTAGGCCTAGTTATGCAAATTTATTAAAGGCTGTGACATGGTTGTAAATAATAGGATGAATTTCGAGATTAAAATATGTTAATATGTGTGATTATGAAAAGGATGTAGAAAAAGAAGAAATTAAGGTGAGTGAAAGTAATTATATTTAGAGAAGAAATCAAGATACTTAGATTATGTTAAGAAAAATTTTTATAATGATTGGAAATGTTTAGTATGTATTAGAATGTGTAGGAATGAGTTAGGAATTGATTTGGATTAATTTGTATGTATTTTGGTACGTGGAAAACCAATCTAGAAGGAGATTGGTTAACTAATGTAGTATATTGGACGACCAGTGCATGATACAAGTCGAGTAATTATTGGGAGAATCGTGTTCCAACAATTAAAATCAAAGAAAAAATGGAGTAAATGTTTTAAAATATTAAAGAACAATTATAAATAGCTATTAGCTTGATTTTACACTATAAATATGTGTTTCAGGAGGGTATTTAACCATTCAAGTGTGTCAGAACACATTTACATGTTAATCAAAGTGTATTGAGTGTTGTGTTAAGTTGTTAGTAATTTCTTGGTGTGGTTTATATATTTGAATTTGTTGCATTCATTCTTAAAAGTGACTTATAAGTCCCTAAACACTTAGGTTAGTTAAGAGAGATATACTTTAAAGTTTATTTTTTTGGGTAATAAATTTGAAGTTGTAAATTTGTGAAAGTTACACTTTAGCCTATTAAAAAATTAAGTTATTATAAAGGTTATACTTAAGCCTATTGAAATAGTGAGTCATTATAAGGTTTACCCTAGAGTCCATTGAAAAAAGGATATGATAGTGAAATTCTCAACAAGTTCTTAGGGAGTGGACGTAGTAAAAAGAGCTTATCTTCCAACCTCTATAAAATTGGTTTGTGTATTCTCTCCCTTACACTTTTACTTCAAAATTTTACTTTACATGTTGTATATATTGTTTATAAAATTGTTTATATTGTTTATTTAGCTTCCGCAAAATGGTTTAGAAAACTTTGAGGATTTAGGATCAGTAACTTAGAAACTTTTGGAAGAACCTAACTCCCCCTAGTTCTTAATAAGGCCAATAAATCTTACATGAAAAACTCTAGAAATGAATGTACATGCATGATTTTAGGTTGTTAAACATTTTAGAAAGACAAAGGTAAGACATAGATTAAAAATTACTAAGCTTAACCTTTTAAAAATACTATCTTAATCTTTGATCCTTTACTCAACACACGTTTTTCATATATCAACAATATTACTCCAATAGTTATAATTTGTATCATTTCATCCTTTTTCTCAATCCTGTCTTTCTAATACATTAAAAACAAAAATCTATTAGCAACAAAGTTGTTTTGTCATCGACAAAATCAAAGTGGAAACTCCATTGGTTTAAAATTTTTAACATAAATTATAATTAAAGTCTAAATTTAATTATAATTGTAATTTGATCTTTAAAAAAATCAAGTATCACACATTTGATACTTGAAGTTTCTCAAACTTTATAATTAAGCCCAAGCTAATTAATTTTTTTCTCAATTGGTATATCTTTATTTACGACTCATTAGATTTTTAATAAATTAATAATGATTATATATTATAATTTTATTTCATAATATATTTAAATAAAATAATTCTCCTTTATTTTATATTTAATTATCTAATTAGACAATATATAGACATAAATTATGATTGAAGTTTAATGGAAAATCATGTTCACCTAAATATCAGAAATATTAAGTGGTTTGACTATCTCTGCATTGTTTTAACGTACAATTTAATTATTTTGTTATCCAGTATTCTAATTGAAAATAGAGTATGGAATTAACATCTATTCTCAATAATTGTTATTGGTTGGTTTAGTCTAAATTATCACAATTAAATATCATATTAAACAATTTAACACATGCTTCTTAAAGCACTTCCAAACCAACTATTATGGCAAGTATATTAGTGAACAAGTAACAAAGTAGACTATTTTTAAGACTTTAGAGGTCGAACATGTAGGGAAAATACTGTGAGCACTAGATCACTCGGATCACAACTATCTAGAGAAACTCAAAATTACTAGCTAATTAAGGTTAGAGCTACTAAATTTAACCTAAAAGCTTCCAACATCGTAAAGGATTCCAAATTGTCTTAAAGATTACCAAATTAAGTGATTAGCCAGGGATCAGACTTTAAATGGTTTAACTAAGTTATGAAAAGGTTGGAATTCCTAATCCAAGGTCTCCATTAAATTAAGAAAATGTTATGGTTAAGTCAATGCCTAATCTTTAACATTCCTATTTTATGGTTTGGCCTACCTATAAATATAAAAAGCAAGCTTAAAATTCAAGAAGTCTAATCTTAAAATCCATATTCTAAGACTAACACATATATGATTAATAAATTTTTGATCCTTTACTAAATTAAAATCATGTTGTTTAATAATTTTTCCAATTATTAAAATAGAAAACAATTAGATCCTTAATCATTTATCTACTTAATCTTACGTGGCTAACTTAAGTCAAGCTAATAAATAACGATTAGAATCCACTATGTGCTAAAACTCAATCAAAGCATTTAACAACCTATTCTTAGCTCATATTCAAATTGAAAATTCATATATATTATAAAATAGCAAGAATCAAAGTTAAAGCACATGTTCTTGAATATATATAAAGAAAGAGAATGGAATAAGTGATTAAAGGGTTTAAATTGAACCAAACGAAGCTTCTAATTTTTCTAAAGCCTTCAATCACGTTAAAAAACCCTAGACCTACTTAAAAACAACCTGAAAATATCAAATACAAGGCTGGAAAAGAAACAAAAATCTAACCTAGAGAAAGAACAAGAAAATCTTAAGCTAGATCTGATTTGGGTAGGCCTAAATCTGTTTCTCCTTCTCTGAAAATGAGTTCTCTAGCTTCATATACGAGTCTCATGCAAATTGGAAGCAAGTGGAAAAGGTTGCAACTAATAGGAAGGAAGATCCAACTAAAAACATCTGAACAAGTACCTAAACACCATGTCAAGAGGAGTTAAATGATGTCATTAAGCTACCCATGTTTAAACCCTAAAACTGACTAAAACTCAGGTGTACTTAAAGTTAAATGATGGGTGGCTCTAAACCAATGTTTTGCTCTTGTTTTGCTCCATTTTTATCTTTTCGCTTGATTTTCACTTCAATTGAGTTTAGTCTACAAATTAAATAAATTAGAACAAAAATTAAATAATTAAACTATAAAATAGGGGTGAATTTTCATCAAAATATTATGAAAATCACTATGAAATGAACTCATATCAATTCCCCCACACTTATTTTGTTTGCCCTCAAGCAAGTCAATTTATCAAACAATATCATTGAAAAGTTTTCTTTAATCATTCAATCATCCAGATGTTATATGATTAATCAACCATAGTAATTAACAAACAACTTAAAATAACTTCATATTCTTTCAAACTTCAACCTAATTTAAATCAATCATTTCCATACATAAAATGATTATTCATAAAGAAAAATGAATCATTGTTTAAGCAAAATTACACCTTTTATTCACTAAGCATATACATAAACACAAACATGATCTTTTAAGGCTTAGTTAAGATGTCACCCAATCTTTATACATGAAGATTAATATTTTGTCATGAATACCCCTGATTACTCAGTTAACTCACCTTACATCAATTGGACACTAACATCATTCTTTAACTTCAACCAATTGATTCGAAGTCAACGGAGTTAATGAAACTTGCTCAATTTTTACTTTTTCACTTTCTTTTCTTTTTATTTTCATTGATTTCATTTTTTTAATTTTTTTTTAGCTTTCACGAGATATGAGAATGTTTAAAAGAAGTTCTAAATCACTTTGAAAATATACATTTTATATACAAAAATCATAATGCTTGTTAAGTATCCATCATCCAAAACATGAAGCAATCAACGTTCATTTGTTAATGAACATGATTAATTAAGAATATACCATTTTAAATCATAAAATAACCGAAATAAAAAGGGAAATTTTCAATGATATGCATCAAAATCGAAAAAAATCCCTCAAATTATTATCTTAAAAAATATGATCAAATTAAGAACTTGCAAATAAATGAATATAATTATGAAACAAACTATCCCTCCTCCACACTTAAATTGAACATTGTTTCCAATGTTCATAAAATCAATAAGAAAACACAATATAGGAGAAAATAGAATAGAAAGCACCTATTGTTGATTTATTTATTAATTGTAAAACCAAAACCAGTTTTATACTCAAAACCAAAAGTATAGGGGTCGTACTTGTAGTAAAAAATAGATATCAATCGCACGAGGATTACATCTAGACACCCTATTATTTAGCTTACACTTTGTTCAAGAAATCAATTTAAACAAATAAAAAATAAATAAGTAAAATAAAAACAAATTGGAAGTGAAAGTGAGCAACACAATAAATCACCATCACTGCAAACAAAAATTCAAAGAAAATCAAGATTTAAAAATAGGACTTGTTCTTATCCCTTTTTGTTCCCCTTTGGCTTAATTGATCTAATTTATATTTGGTCCAAGATTTTTTAATATTTTATCTACACTCTCTTAAGGTATAACTAAATGTCACTAGTTAAATAAATTTAGAATTAACTTTGGGATCTCTAAATATACAAAGTCTTTCCTAAACATTCAACTAAATATGAAGCTATCTTATAGGCAGTATATCAATTTATTAAAATCTCTTCCTAATAAATTAATAACTCGTTGTTTATATGTCTATTAAACAATAACTCTCATTATACATTTAACACAGATTACCCAACTCACTCTCTTGATTTGTTGTAGGGTTTAAACTAAATAAATAATATAACTATTCATAACATTAAATAATAATCAAAGGTTCAAAAATAATTCAAGTAACAAATCATAAAAATATTTCAACCACTCATAATATAAATAAGTTAAATCATTTCTATATTCTTCAAAATATAAAACATAAAATAAAAAAAAATAAAAAAAAATATGGAAAAAAGTGGAGTTTGAAAGAACTTTTGAAGTTTTTGGAGCTTGTATGGTGTTTAGAGCTTGTGTGGTGTGCTGCTGGCTTAATTCCTTTTTTTTTGTCCGAAACTGTGTTCATCTCTGTGTTTGTCCGAATCTGCCTCTTTGATTGTCTCCTTCTAGTTGTCTGAATCTGCTTCTTCGTGTGTGTGGCAGCTGAATGGTTATGTCTTGTTTTCTGTGATGTCCGAATTTGCGTCCTCTCTCTACTAGGGTTGTGCGTTACTTTCTTTTTTTTAATTTTTTTGCTTCAGCTGACTCCTTCACTTGGGCTTGGTGGACTTGGCTTTGCAATGGGTGTATACGAGCTCTCTCTTGGAAAAGGACTTCATCTTGGGGGGTCTTCGCAGGTGGAGTCTATGCGATGAGCGGGTCTAGTCCATACTCCAGGCGACTCTAGCAGGTGAGGTCCATGCAGGTTGCTCCAGTCCAAGCTCCATATGGGTGCAGTCCAAGTGGGTACAGTCCAAGCGCATGCAGGCTTGGTCAACGCGGGAAAGGCTCTCTCTAGTGTCTTCCCTCCTAGCCTTGGTGGATACGAGCTCTATCTTGTAACCAAGGCTTGGTCTTAGACTCCAGCAGGTTGACTCCTTAGATCTAGTCTTGGACAATTGACTTTGACTTGGTCATTTCCTTAGTTGTTTTAGCTCACTTGTTTCATTCATATTTCTGTCAAATTTCATGCTTCCTTTTTTTTTTCATTTCACTTCCTTCGAACTTCAATTTTCAAATTCAATTTGGCCTACACAATAAAATAAATACACTAATAAGATTTAATTCTAAATCAAATTAATAATTAAATAATAAAACACAAAATATAAATAAAAACACTTAAATGATATAAACTTACTACAAACTAATACTAAACATAAACAAAACAATAATGAAGATCATGCTAAACAAAAACACACAAAAAAGTCTTAAAACACAATAATATCAACCTATTATATAAGAAACACATGCCAAACACATAGAAAAATATATACTAAAGCCTAATTATCACCTAGATAATAATGATAATATCACTTGAAAATCTGTTAGGGTGAACATTAAAGTTCGATAATGAATGCAACAAATTGGAAATGATAAATAGAAAATGAAATCACCAGCAATGATAATGATAGAAACCATGCTCCATGTATATAAATATCATGCCAAGTATATAATGGAATCAAAATACATCTAAAGAACCCAAAAAAACATGATAAATAGCCAAAATACACATGAAAGAAAAGAAATACAACTGAAAAGAAAGACACTAAAAGCAAATACAAAAACCATATCCATGAACAACATGAGTAATCCATTAATAGCTAAAAATTGGGACTCGAGCCCTAGGATTCAAAAGGCCCCTCTATTCGCTCTAGTCGATGATCTATGTGATCCATCCAAGAAATAATAACAATCATACCAAACTACATACAACTCTCAATCCTCAAAAGAATGGATATTCAATCGCCAAAGGAAAACTCATAAGGAGGTACATAGGTAGGGGTATCAGTTAGTAGTGGGGGCCTATGCACACTCGAAATGGCCTATGATGAAGCCTCCTCGAGAGCTGTTATAGGTGCAAGTCTACATCATCAACGTGCTCACTCACCTATAATTTTCTAAAGATGGTGTCGCACCATTCCCTTCTAACTCGAGCATATGACCCCCAACTTAAGAGTAGAATATGAGATGAAATTGGTTGGCTAGATGGCCACCTTGTCATTAAAAGAAACCCATGTTTCCTAAAATATCCTTGTGAGTAAGCACGGGAAGTATAAGTTCTTGTTTTGGTGAGTTAATCGAATTATATTACGCATACTCTTTAAAATAAATCCAGCTAGTGGACGACCCTTTATAGAACCTAACCCATAAAGCATCTTGCATAAAATGTAGGTATCTATAAACTTGATCTTATTAATCCCACTAGCCCTCAAAGTCACATTTTCACTTGATAATGCTACTGCAATACAATCCCTAATGCTCAACTTATAAGTGGGGTATCCTTGTCCATCAGGAGAGCTAATAATCTTAAAATATCTCAAGCCTCAACAATAGAAAATGATGGATTAAAAGTAATCGAATCACCTCATAACCTATCTACCTTAAGCACATATGTATCGCATCCAGTACCCCTAAAAAGAAGAAGAAAAAAGGAAATTGTGCCATTTTTGCCTTAAGTTGCAAACCTAAACGACAATTACTATAAGCTAAATAACACCATTTATGTTATTTGAGTCCCCAAAAAGGGTAAAGCATCAATTCAATAGGGTTAAACCCCACGCTTAACACCTAACATTTAAGTCTTATACAAGCAATTCTAAGCTTGAAAATCACATCAAACTTGATCAAATTAATTCCAATTAAATTTCTAATAATTCTAATGGATTAAACATCAAATTTTCTCATAAACAAGGTTGGAAAAACTTAAAAAACATAGAAACTAAATCAAAAGAAACAAAACACACTAAAATAAAGACTTAAATGTTAAAGGAAGACTTAAAATTTAAAAGAATAATTAAAACTCACTAAATAAAACTAAACCCAGACACTTAAGCCCTAAAAATACAACCTAAAGGAAACTTCAAAGAAAAAAATGCTAATCCTAAGGAAAACACATTAAGATCACACACACTAAAAGACTAAACACACCACTAATATAAAAGGAACTTACATACATATTACAAACAAATTAAAGATTAAGAAAAGACTTTAAAAACACGTTTAAAAAACTAAACTAAAGCACTCTAGCCTCTAAACAAGGATTCCTAAAAGAGTCTTTTAAAAGAAAAAACACATTAAACCAAAAAGAAACACACCAAAATACAAGAGATTGAAGGCTTGAAAACACACAAAAAAGCACACTTAATTAAATTAATCCTAAAGTATGTTAAATTAAAACAAAAGAGCTTAAGTTAAGGTTAAGTTAAGTCCCAACAAGTGATTTTTTAACGTCTTTTAATTACATCTCTTCCTTGGTCTGGAATCCAACTCTTTTTCTTCATCATCTTTGAAATAATGATAGACCAAAATCGGAAGGGTTCCTAAAACATTCAATTGATTTTTGAAAATTTAGACCTTACCTTGCATGGAACACCACTCATGACTTTTATGCTTGACAAAAAACCATGGTAAAAAGTCTTAAATTACCATGTCTAGCCTATAATCAAAAGCTTATATACCAATGAAACAATAACCTCAGTAGCTTCCTTAGATTCTATAACTTCCTTAACCTCATCATTCTTGAAAACTTCATAATGAATTTCAAAGTCAAGAACCTTTATAACATTTTCCTCCATATGAATATGGTCATCCTTAACACTAATGAAATCCAAATCCTCATTTAGGATCGCTCTTTTTCCTGATTTACTACTTCCTTACCTTTTTCATTGTCATTTTATTTTTCTACTTCCATCTCATCTGTTTCACAATCCTTCTTTCTTTCATTTTGACTTCCATCTTCCTTTCCACTTCTAAGGATAATTAATATTGTTAAATAATTGACATGGGGTACGCTCTTGAACAATACTAGCTAATTGACTCGCTTGGCTGGCTAAATCCCTTATTTGACTTTGCATTTCTTGTCTAATTTCTTGAATATATCTAGACATAGGTTCATCCATACTAGACTTCTCTTGAATAGATTAATTTAGTCTAAAACTAGAAGGACGATTCCTTTAAAAATTAGCTGAAGGATTTTGATTGTTTGCATTATCACGCCATGAGATATTATGATGATTTCTCCATCCAAGGTTGCAAGTATTGGAGAATGGATCTCCCCTTTGCCTATTAAATTGAACATAGCAAACTTGTTTTAGATCTTGAGCAAAGGAATTTTCACCTTGACAATCCATGGATGAATAGTATGAATTACCATAATTTTCATAGGCTCCAACATTTCCAAAAGAACTACCATCAACTTTCTTCTCTAGATTCCCCATTTTCTTTTTAAGAACTGCCAATTATGCTATTAATGCAGTTGTGTCATTTATAGCACGAACTCCTAATGGCTTTCTAGGATTACGCACAGAATTATATTAGAAGCTATTAGTTGTCTTGTTTTCTATTATCCTAAAAGCTTCATCTAGGATTTTTCTTATTAAATTGCCTCTTGCTGCTGCATCAATAATACTCCTAGCAAAGGAAATGAAGCCAATATAAAAGATATCAACTTGATCACAAGTACTAAACTTATGATTTGGACACTTTGCAATCATTTCCCTATATCTTTCCTATGCTTCATACAAACTTTCGTTTTCATACTGGAAAAAGGAATAAATTTGATTTTTCAACTTTGTTATCTTTGTTGGTGAAACGAATTGAGTTAAAAATACGTTCATAAGATCATTTCATGTTGTAATGGAATCAAGTTAAAAAGTATTCAACCAAGCTTTAGCTCTGTCCTTTAGAGAAAAAAGGGAACAACTTAAGCTTGATTATATCATCAGATACACCTTGACTTTCGAAGAGATCACAAACATGTGTAAAACTTTATAAATGATCATTGGGGTCTTCTAAAGAAGAAATACCAAAATGGGAAGATCTAATCATTGAAAGAATGCTATAGGGAACCTCAAAATCATTAGATCCCATCATTGTAGGTCCTCTACTTTGTTCTTGAAGCCTAGCAACTAATTTCTCTTAATGCTCCATTTCTAAAGGATTTGAATCTAAAGAATTTTGACTAGAACATGTGGTGGTCTTTGATTCTTTATTTTTCCTATGGATGGTTCTTTCAAGTTCATGATCAAATTCAAGTTTCTCGGACTTATGACCTCGAGTTTGCATGCAAGAATAAAAACAAATAAAGCAAAAACAACTACTAAATAAAAGCAAAAAAAACAATTAAAAGCAAAGAAAAAGAAAAGCAAACAAGCAATATAAACAATATTTAACTATATAAAAAAACTTTAGAATAATTGACACCAAATTTTTCTAACAATCAAATTATGTCAAATACCCGATAATGGCACCAAAAACTTGTTACCTTGGTCTCTATTAAGATCAAATAAACCAAATTAATTTTCAAATTTAACAATTGAAGCTCTTTTCTCAAAAAAAAAATTAAAACAACTAACCGATAAGTGTACCAATTACAAGTAATAAAGAGACTATTTTAAACCAAAATTATCATCCTACGGAGATCACTTATAACCAAGAGTAAGAAAAATGGATCACAATTATTTAAAGAAATCAATTTGAGTGATTAATTAAACTAAATTTACCAAACTAAACTAAAAGGCTTACAACTTTGTAAAGAAGATTAACTTTGGAATTTAAGGTTTCTTAATACATTAAATGGCCAAGGAATGATTTTCAATTATCTAAATGGATTAATTAAGGATCAAGGGATCTGCCTAGGGCAACTTCACTAAATCAAGACAAGGTTATGATCAAATCAATGTCTTTTCTCTTATTTTTGAAGTTTAAGGTTTGGTCCACTCTTAAATCATCAAAAAGAAGGCTTAAAGTGCAAGACGTTTAATCCAAAAATTCATAATTTCCTATTAATGCTCTCAGGATTAATTAATAATTGGTCTTGTATGGATTAAAATCAAGTTACTTATTGATTTTCCTATGGATTAAGAGATCGGTCTTCTTCTTTCTCCATTTACCTTCTTAATCTTAAACAATCCATTCAAGATAAGCTTTAAGCATTCAAATAAGTAAAAGATAGCCCTTAATCACATTTAAGCATGTATTCAGATCATTAAAGAATCATTCCTCATCCATAAACACACTCAACCACTCACTTAAACCAAACAAGAAAAGATATCATGCATATTCATCATGTTCTTGAATATATAAGCTTAAAAGTGAACTTCAATACAAAAGATAGGTTTAGAATGCATCAAATGGAACTAAAAACTCGCCTGTAGGTCTAAGACACTTGATTGAGCCTTTACAATCCACAAAACAACTTAAATTTACAAAGAAATTCATAAAAGAAGAAGAAGACTAGTTGTTTGATCTGAAAAACGTGTTTCTCTCATCAATCCCTATTATTTCTGGCTTCCAAAACTCTATATATATGTCAATTGCAAGTGAGAAGCAACTTGTGCAAGTGGGAAGCAATTTGTGCCAATATAATGAGAGATCCAGCTAGAAATCCGACAATTATTAACTAAACGATGCTTAAAAGGAGTACAATGGTGGGATATGAAAACAACATAATGGTCCTTGCTTTCGAGAGTAAAACGGCAGGCTATGAAGCACAACGATGGATAAAAGGGGCCAAAGTTTTAGTTTGAATTTCAGAATTTTTGCCGCATAATCCCAAATTTTCTTAAAGTTTAGTTTCCACCTGTAATGTTAAGCATTTATAAACATAATTTAAATAACTTATCAGCAAATTGGGAACAATGTACCTTAATTTGACATGAACTGACAATGAAAATGCATTAAAATCCAAACGCAAAACTCTTAAATTGAGAATCTAATGCTTTTGGGTATTGAATTCTAGGTTTGTAAGGTTGGTGATGAGCTCATCGCAAGGTATCAAATAATAAATTCCTAACTATACAAACGATGCAGTAATGGTGAGCTAGAGTCAAATCACAGATAGTCGGGATGCAAATGTTATTTCAAATATTGCAAAAAAAAAAAAAAAGGAAGCACCCTAAAAAGATAAAAACGAAATAAACTAAGATGCAAAAGACACAAACAAAAAGACAAACACAAAGCAAGTTTAAAAAAGATTAATAACAATAGCAAAGAAGTGGGTTGGAGATATCTTTAAGATTTCGAGATAATCATTGATCCTTGAACTTAAATAAGAGGCACTCTAGTTATGAGGTTAGCCTATAGGCTCGAATAAACTTTCAAACCTTCAGTTCCTCTAACTTAGGTAAATCTAACAAGCTCTAACAATTCCCATATTCCCATCTATAACTTAGAATATGCTTTCTAGGTTTAATAGTGAAGATGCTTTAGGTATTAAGGAATGACTAACTTAGGTCACCTACTCACAAGCGCGGAAGGTGTAACCTAAAGATATGAAATCCTATGTTAGTTGATTAGGTATACTGACAAATTCAACTAACCTATTACTACATTCGAAAATTGTTATTGACTATTACGTATCACATGCTCAAAATTACCTAAAGAGTGATCAAGCCTAGAGATAACTCATAATTCATGACATTTAACATAAGTTCCAAACTAACCTAGACAAACAAGCATCAAATTAAGTATAAATTCAACTCTATTCTCACAATTTTCATTCTTTCATCCTTTTAATATCTCCAAACCCCTATAAAAACTAGCCACATATGATTAAGCTACTTAAAAGAAAGGTTAAATGAACATAAATCATACTAAATTAATTAAAAACAAAAGTTGAAAAATTAATAACTAAACTAAGTAATCAAATTCAACAATTTATCTAATGAAAACTTAAGTTACTTCAATTAATAAGCAATTATCTAGAACTTAATTAACTAAGATCTAATTTAACATTTTAAATAAAAATTACAGATTTAAAAATTAAACGAAAACTGAATTTTAAATGAATTAAAACTTAAGAATGTGTATAGAAACTAACTACTAAACATAGATGAACCAAATACTATATGGATAATTGAAACTATATGAAATAAAACCCTTAAACAACTTAACAATTA
>JAOXYD010001638.1:0-15673 GCA_028565735.1 Pinacopodium congolense | reverse complement strand
CCTCATAGATTGACTGTATCCTCACAAGCACAGTTCTATTCATAGGTTAACTATGGGCCATCTCTACCCTTGGCTTTCTACGATTAACTTGTTTCATGTGTGTATCGATTCCTAGAGCATTTAAAAGCTCTACAATCTCTTCAAGATGCTCATCGAAATGTCAGAATCTGTGTTCTATCTATTGCTGTGAATGTTGCTCTAAAAGTTGCAATGCTTTATCTCCTAAAAAATAAGCCTTAGCCTCCTCGACACAGTCATGAAGACCATTACTATCTCTCTCATTCAAAATCCTCAGTATGATATCACCTGATGCAGCATACAACGTTGATTTTTCAAAGGTTATACGATACTCTTTGAAGAACCAAAGAAATTCAATAGAAAACTTAACATAATTTTCAAAACTAATATGAACTTCTTAGAATGGCTACAAAAGAATAATATGAAACTCTAAAACATAGTTAGGGGAAAAAAAACATCTTTTAGACATAAATAGAAATAAAAAAATTAAAATAAAATCTCTTCCAGCCACGTCAACATTTCAATGAAGACTAAATCATTCGTGCATAAAATGTTTGTATGCTTTACATTATTAAAGTTCTTAACATAAGTGCTAGTATTAAAAACATTTTAATAGAAATCTTTAACAAGATTGAAGTAGTCAAACAAAATTTTTAACGCCTTTAAAAATTAGCATAAAATGATGAGAAAATAAAAAAATTTACAAAATCAAATTAGAGCAACCGATTCAATCTAGTTAATCTAAAATCAATCGTTTTACCATTTCCATTTTATACAAAAATCTATGATTAAGAAAATTATTTAGTTTTTTTATTAACCAATTAATTTAATTAGTTATAATTAATTGATTTGATCATTAGTTAATGTCTCCCCTTTCCTCTTCTTCCTCGCGTTATGCTTCTCTCAACTATTCTTATTTGCCTAGTATCACACCTCTTTCAGCTTTTTTTACCTACCTAGCATCACACCTCCTTTCTCTCTCGCGCCCTCTCTCTCTTCGCTTCTCTTTTCTTACCTGCCTAACATCGCGCCTCTCTTTCTCTCTCACCCTCTCTCTCTATTCACCCAATATCATGCCTTTCTCCTCAACCTTGTGCTTCCTTAGTCTCGCCTCAGTCGCCTTAAACTCGCCTGTCTTGCTTATTGCTACAACAAACCCATATGCTATGTCCAGATTTGGTTAAAGGTGAGATTGGACATGTTAAAGATTTGAGTGTCCATATAAAGATGTTGAGAAGTAAGTTGCCCAAATTTAATCAAAACCATTAATTAATTGATAATTGGAAAACTTAAATTCATGTAAATTCTATGTGTAACTTACATTCATGTAAGTTTCAAATTAACTTAACTTAGTAATTATATAAGTTAACTCCAAAATTGTTATATTAATATAATATAACTTTATTATAAAAGTTTGTGTTTGTTTAATGTAATTTAACTATATTATTATAAAATTTATAAGTATTTTTTATAAAATTTTCAAGTTAAAATTATAATGGAGAATAATCAGGGCATGTTTAGTTGGGTTATTGGTTGTAGTTTTTATGTGTTTTATATTGGTTTTTGTGTGTTTTTGTTTCTGTGTGATTCTTTGGGTTTCTGTACTGTATTAGTATTTTTTTTCTGTGTTTTTTTTTAATTTTTGTGTTTAGAAAAATAAGAAACGAAAACAAAAAATGAAAACATAACTAAACATGCCCTCAATTATTAGAAAAAGATTCTAGAAACACATCTTTTGTTCTTGGTAAAGTTGATCTAATATAAAATTATTTTTCTGCTACTCAAAAATCTGAAAGAAAAAATTGATATAATTACATGTTCTGTTGTAAAATATTTAAAGGTAGAGAATTTATAGGATGAAAGAATATTTTGCCGATATAAAAGGTGATATTGTTTTTTACAATAATATACCATTTGAAGTGTATGAGATAATTAGGAATTATTTAAAAGAACAAAAAAAGAAAAAATATAAAGACTCATAATATTTCTTTTAGAAATGATGAAGTATAATAAGCATTAAATAAAGAAAAATTTTTATTAATATAAATTCTTATTTTCCTTCAAAACATACTCTCAATTCTCAAGTTTAAAAAGTGTTTTGTATGATAAAAAGACCATTTTATGTTGTTAAAAAGTTTAGGATATATAGTTTTATTATTCTTATATGCCTTCGAATATTCTAAGTTCTCCTTATTTTCAAGAAGTAATAAATGTCACAATAGCAATAGATCATGAATTTAAGATACCTTCCTATTATGAGATTTGTGTGTCTTTACTTTAAAAATTGAAAAAAAAATCAATTGATTGTGGATTCACTATTATGATAGATGGTTCAACTGATCAAAGACAAAAAAAAAAAAAAATCATTACTAGATTTACAACTATATTTATAATTTTAAAAAGTATTTATGATTATAAACAAGTACTTCAAAATTTAGTAAAAAGTAAATATTTTTTAAGTCACAAATTATCAAAAGATGAAAAAGGAAAAGAAGTTTATATTATTATTCTGGATAATAAATTTTAAGATGCTTGTTTGACTGTTGTAAAGGTTGTGACTCCACTGATAAGATTGTTGATTCAAATGAGAAATTATCTTTAAGTTACATATATGACGTCATATGGGGGACTTATAAGACAATTGTAAATCTTTTTAAAGGAAAGAAAAGCTTACACAAACTTTATAGAGATATTCTTGACTATTAATAGAATAAGTATGTTACTCAAAGGAGTAACTAGTAGATTATTTTCTAAATCCTTATTGTTTACATAGTAAAAATGCACCTATAAATAACATAATGGAAGGTCTTTTTAATGTGATTGAGTACAAAGATATGTTTTCAATGGAAGAATAATCAAATACATAAAAAAAAAGATTGTATCATGAAATTTTATGGAGTTTTGTCATACCATCTGCAAAAAGAGAACCTATGATGAAAAAATACAATATGGTTTTATTATTTATTTATTAATAATATATTTTAATATATTTCTTATAATTTTTAATTTAAAACACAAATGAATGGTGGAGATTGTTTGAAGAAAGCACTTTAACTTTAAGAAACCTTACTATTAAACTATTTAGTTAAATGGTTTGCACATCAAGTTATGAACGTAACTGGAGTATTTGTGAATCTATTCATATTAAAAACCAAATCTCTTTGAGTATTAAAGGCTCAATGATCTTATTTACTTTTTTTATATAATTTAAAGATGAAGAACATGTATTTTATTAATTGAATATGTCTTTTATGTAATTCTTTATTTAGAACGTTTAATAAGAAGAGAATATATAATTGAATTAGTATCGATTACACTAATTATATTGAATTTTGAATCGAAGAAGGAAAATCATTGTTTGATTTTGATTATAATGAACTTGAAAATGCGATTTATAAAGAAAATAAATTTGTCACAATGAATGAATTAGGCACATCTACTAATGATTAATAGTTATTTATTTTAAAATATAATATATTATTTTAAAAAATAATTTCATACATTATTAATTTATAATTTATTTAAATATAGAATAAGATGTTGATACAAATACTTTCAATAAAAAACATTTTTTATGACTCTTTACATAATGTTAAATTATTTAAATTTTTTGATGAAAATGAGACATAACATCTTTTAGAAATACAATTTTAATCATTGCCATTATTTTAATATTTTATATTAGATTTAATTTTATTTAGAATTATTAATTAATTAATTAATTATATAATAATAAATTTTTGTATTTTATTTATTTTGATAATATATATTTATTATAATAATTTATAAATCTTATTATTTTATACCAATTCAATATTGATTTTATACGAATTAAACTTCTAAACATTAAATTTCTTCCTTCATCGTTTCAATATTTGGTCTAATTTTTAAAACGTTAAAAAATATTTTAATGGTAATGGTTTTTAGTAGTTATCTTCCTATAAAATTATCCATATGTACTTTTTGTGTTATTGAGATCGTAGAAATATATGAGTGACTTGATAAGATGGTGGCTACACTAAATGCAGCTAGGCGTACCTCTAGTAGTCTGATCATATGAAACTTGTCTATCACATTATAAAAGGTCCCTACATATTAGATGGTGGTGTATTTAAGATATATATATATATATATATATAAAGATTTAGGTTCCTTCACAAGTATAATAATATATATTAAAATAATTTCACAAAATTTTAACATATTTTAAAATAAATTTGTAAAATAATAAAAATATTCTTTAAAATAAGTGCATTTCTTAAAAAAGATAACTAGTTTTGGTAAATTCAGGTTTATTATTTCAATTAAAAACATAAAGATTCCATCAAAATTTAAACTTCTAAATGAAATTCTCCAATTATTTATAGGGTAAATTTTTTTTAAAAATCTTAAACTTAGATCAATTTTATAATAATTATACGAATTAAAAAAAGTGACAATTAAACATGCATATTAATTAATATAGCATTCACATGTCATCAACGTACGCACATGACATCAACGCATATCGTGGTTCGTGGATTGTTAATTTAAAATTTTGATTAATTCATTTAAGTTAATTTGAAGTCAAAGATTTCTTCAAAAAGAATTGGAAAAGCCCATTTCTAGTTTTGCTTCATGTTTTTAGACTTGTTTATTTAGATTTTAATTTTTAATTTTAATTTTTTTAAAAAAGATAAAAATAAATTAATATAATATAATAATTAATAAAAAATATAATAAAAAATTATATTTCACATCTCAATTAAATATTATCGAATAAACGCTGCAGGTGTCTGTTTTTGACTGGTGATGAAGCCATTCCTCTGTTGTTTTTGTGTTTGGTAGCTGCCTGGTAGGGGACAAAAACGAGGATAACAATATCTGCAATCTGGATAGCGATGTCGTTTGTGGGTTTCTTCGTCCTTGCATTTCACAATCATACCTTAAACAATAGGAAAGTTGAGTGGATTTATCTCCAAAGCTTTCAAGTTCCACAAAGTCCGAAGTCGTGATTAGAAGAAGAGATGCTCTGATTATTTGGGGGGGGAAACTATTAGCTGACTGCTACTTCTTCAGCTTTCTGAGTTTGCAATACCTTGGAATTGAATAAACAAGTGCTTTGTTTCGGCTTGGTCTCTTTTGGGTCTTCACCGTTTGTGGTTGGAAACTAATAACAGTTTCTGGAATTCAGATTAGTGCTTTTGAGGAAGAGAAGCTACTTGGTTTAATGTTGTGATGTGAAGAATCCGACGGAGTTTTACTGATGCATCTTCATTTTTTATTTCAATTGCATTTGAAAACAAAATCCGTAATAATTTTTAAGTAATAACTTCAATAAATTAATTAAAACATTAATTAATTATTTAAATTAATAATCCACCTGTACGGGGCTCCATGTCAAAAATTTCTGTTAACTTGTACGCTATCACAATTATCAGAAAGATTAACAATAACTAAAAAGAGTTAATTTTATGATAAATTGAAAATTCGTATTTTTAGTTATTATTTTTTAATTTGAACCATTATTATAAAATTGATGAAATTTCAGAATTTTTTTTTTGTAATTTACCCTTATTTATATAATATTTGTTCTTATAATTTTGTACACAGATGTATATAAGTTGATTTTAAATTCTATTTTTTGTTTGAAACACCAATAACTATAAGACAAATGAATAATACGGCCACAAATATAATATCTCTACATATATATATCCGTAAGAAAATGACCATCATAAAATGTTCAAAATACTTTTACCTTCAATTATTTATTAAAATGTAAAAAAATAGATGAGTCATTTCTTGACTATTTAAGGCAGTCATCTTCTTCCAATGGAAACTCTGAACTAAAATATATTCTCTTCACTCTGTCGCCTGAAAATGCTCGGACCAAATGTAGACATGATGATTGTGTAAAACAATGGCCCAAAATATAGCAGTAAACTGGTAGCAGGAACAGAAGCTACTATGGCCATTGGCACTGCAACCAGCTTAAACCTATGAACAAGAACCAGGTGAAGACCTGCACTGAAGGCCACTAACATAGAGGCTATGGCAATCAGAAGAGTGATAATTCCTATGCTTAACCTGGTAGGAGACCCTTTGAGGTAATCTTGTGATATGACTACAGTCAGAAACATCAACAAGGAAACAATGGAAGCGAAGAGAGCTATTGCATCTGATACTGCAAAGATCATGAAAGATGGTTTGTTCAAGAAATTTGGTATACCATCAACGTTGTTACCTCCTGGAACGGTAAAAGCTGCTGCAAAAACAACTGTTGCAACAAGTGAAGCTACCAGTGAGAAGGATGAAGCCACCTGACTCATCCAAACATCAGCTGCTCTTGCTAAATCCCTGTGTTGAGAACGGAATACATCGATTGGAGTCATTCCATCTTTATTTTTCATTGTTTTGTAGGATGGAAGAACAAATCTTTCTACTTCCTGTGAAGACATTTGAGGACTGCAATGAAGTAACTGTCCGTGGATTCAGGAAGAGGGGATTATTAGAAATGAAATTTAATTACCATGAACCATCGCATGTCCCTTTGCATTTGGAGGGCTGGACCGAGATTCGAATTGTCTGGTCCCAAAAGTGCAGCCACGTGCAAGATATTATTGCCCTGAGAATCTGATGACTGTAGAAGGTAATGCTTGTCCAAGCTCATCTGGTAGAGCAGATTGAAAACCTTTTCTCTGCGGTGTAAAATTGCCAGGTGAAATATATTCCTGCCTTCATCATCTTCGATCCAAACTGAATCAGGAAAAACCTTGATAACCTCAGTGACAAACTCGTAGATCCCCATTTGAGCAGCTTTAAGAATTGCAGGTCCCATTATATCTACAGCTGATGACAGGCCTGACCAAATGGCTTGTTGACACAAAAGTCTCACAAGATCAAGTGCTACACGGCATCCATCTTTTGGTGCATCTTGTTTCTTTGAGCCATTACCTGTCGTCAACACAAGGGATTCAAGAATGTTTCTTGTATATTCATTATCAATCTCAGTAAGCACAGCACACCCTATATCGTTTGGAGCAGAGACATTGGAAGAATCTGAACGAATCTTTTCTGTATAGAGATGCATAAGAAAACAATATAGGGAGTCAAAAATTAAAGTTGGGTCTGTATTTATTAGTCAAAAAAGCAAGTTAACTAACTGCCTAAGCAAATTTGGGTCTGTATTTATCAGTTAAAAAAACAAGTTAACTAACTGACCATCTTAATCAATGTGTTGTTTTTCCCTATCTTGTTTTATTATGCATCTGTATACAGAAGAGATTCGTTCAGATTCTTCCTATGTCTCTGCTCCAAGTTTGCCGTTATAACTTGGTCAAAAAGTAAAGTTGGGTCTGTATTTATCAGTAAAAAAACAAGTTAACTAACTACCTAAGTAGTGATCCCACTTATTAGTTACTTAAGTTAATACACTTATCCCTTCCTCAAGTTGGAGTTGGGTGAATATCAAATAAGCCCAACTTATAATGAAGATGAGAAAATGGAGCAGCAGCTAAGGACTTGGTGAAGATGTCAACCAGCTGTTCTTTGGAGGAAACATGACAAGGAGTAATAAAATCCAGTTTGTAGTGATCCCACGCTAACAATCAATATCAAAGTGTTTCGTACCTCATAGAAGATTGGATTGGCAATGATATGAATTACAACTTTGTTATCACACCATAAAAGAATAGGGATAGGAAACTCGATATGCAAATTTTTGAGAATGTAATAAATCTAAAGTAATTCACAAACAGTAGAGACCATGATCTTATATTAAACCTTTACAGAAGATCTAGAGACAATAAACTGCTTCTCCATAAAAAAACCGTTTTATGGAGATATATATCTCCATAAAACTAAATTAATTATTGTACTAATAATGGAGCGAGATATATTTAGGCCAATAAAATATTTAACATGACTAAAATCTTTTATAGTAAAAGTGTCATAAAAAAACCGTTTTACAATAATTAATTTAGCTTTAGAAGTTCCAGTCAACAAAACATTATCAACATGTATGATAAGAGAAACAAAAAAGGAACCAAAAGCCTTAATGAAAAGACAATAATCATGTTTGGATTATGTAAAACCAAAAGAAAGTAGATGACTAGTGAATTCATGATTCTATCGTCTAGATGTTTGTGGAAGACCATATAATGATCTTTTAAGTTTGTAAACTTCTCCCGACTTAGCTTTAATATAACCATCCAGAGGCAGCATATACACTTTCTCACTAATAAAACTATACAAAAAAGAATTATTAATATGTAATTGATATATAGGCCAAGAAAAAAATGAAGTAATAGCTAGCAATATTTAAATAGTGATAGTTTTTGCCATATGAGAGAAACTCTTAGTAAAATCTATTCCTTCAATTTGATTATAGCTCTTTGCAACTAACTAGGCAGTGTATCTATCGATACTTCCATCGGCTTTAAGCTTTAGCTTATAAACCCACCTTAAACTAATGACCTTCTTACCATATAGTAAGGAAGTCAACTCTCAAGTGTGATTAGATTCTAAAGTATTAAGCTCCTGCGGCATGGCCTTCATCCAATTCTCATTAAATTTGGCTTAATTATAAGAATGAGGTTCTTGGATATTTGACAAATTAGATAAAACAAAAGACATGTTTATGGATGAAAGATGTGAGGACCGTGTGTAAAGATAAGTGTTTGGTGTATAAAAAGAAGATGTAGGACTCTTATACATATGTAAAGAATCAGTAATAATATCATCTCCTGTCATTATAAAAGAAACAAAATCATTCAACTAACTAGGCTTATATGTAATCCTGTTGCTTCGCCATAATTGAGGAGGAGAAGAAATATGAGGAGAGGCAAGAAGAGAAGAAGAAGGAGCTAGTCTAGGAATAGAGGATGTTGTAGATGTAGCTGTAGAAGATAAGCTAGAAACAAAGGAGTTGGGGACAACATCAAACAAATTAGAATGCGGGTCAATGATTAGTAAAGGAAGAGGAATTTCAAATTTAGGTATGGAAAAAAATTTGTATGAGAACATGGTTTCACAAAAAATAATATTCCTATAAATAAGAATAGTATGAGAGTCAATATCAAACAACTTATAAGCCTTTTGACCAGGACTATATCCAATGGAAATGCATCTATAAGCTCTTTTATCAAATTTGTTTTTGTTTGGGTGAATATTGGTTGCAAAACAGAGATAACTAAAAGTTTTAAAATTCTCATATTTTGGTAGACGATTATATAAAATCTCATAAGGTGTTTTCTACTATAAAACAAGAGTGGGAAGCTTATTTATAAGGTAAGAGACAGTAAGGATAGACTCTCCCCAAAATTTCTTAGGTAAAGAAACTTGAATTATCAAAGCCCTAGCTATTTTGTAATAAATGCCTATATTTCCTTTCTACTATCTTATTTTATTGAAGAGTGTGGACATAAGATTTCTGATATAAAATTCTCAACCCACCTAATAGCTTTTGATAATCATCACTTAAAAAATTCAGTACCATTATTAGTCCTCACGATCTTGACAGACTGTTCAAATCAATTTAACACCATCTTAAAAACATATCCAGGATCTTGACTATCTTACTTTTATAATTCATCAGATATGTCCATATAGTCCCACTAAAATCATTCACTATAGTAAGGAAATAATGTCGACTAGACAAGGAATATTGCTTATTAGCCTCCCATATATCAACATGTATTAATTGGAAAGGACAGACGGTTTGAATTTTGCTAGTAGAAAAAGGCAATTTGTATTGCTTAGTAATTGGATAAATATCACATAAATTGTCTACCAACATCTTTATTATCAATGCAAGCGTGTCATAAGTATGACCTAACCTTTAGTGTTAAAGTTAGGCATATGTAAGGCTTGTGTATGTAAGGCTTCAATTAACATAAGGTTTTGAAAAGGACAACAGCACCAATGTGATGGACAAGGTCTAAAGTACCATTAGACAAGTAAGTAGGTGTAAATGTTTCAATTACAACAGGATTAGTTAATAAATTAATATCCATACAAATATGATTTAAAGCTCTATTGTCTAATATCCAAGAACCTGATTTCATTAAATCAAGGCAAGATATATCTCTAAAAAGAATTATACCTACAAAATCATTGAGATGTGCAAAATTTGCCATGATAGGATTAGTAGCAGGTTTACCCTTCATCCAACTCCTGTTTAATTATTTTTGCTAATGTAGAACTTTTAGAATGCTTGTTGTCTTTGTCTTCCTTTACATGATTGTCTTCTGCATCCATTACATTAGCTACTAAAACTGCATTAACCGTATAAGACTTATTGCCACCCTTTTCTAGTCTACAAATCTTTATACCAGTCTAGTATGCAACTTGAAGCAAGCATCCTTTGATGACCATTCCTTTTGTAGTAATTACAATAGAGCTCACTCATGTTCGGAGTTCCTCCCTTTTGTTTCATATTTGACTTGTCACCACCATCATTATCCTTCTTGCTATGCTGAACTTTGACAATCATGGCATTATTCTCAACCCTCTCAACAAATTCCAAGTAAACTTCCATATGCTTCTCAACTCACAATACCATTGAGTAAGCTATATTCTCAATAGCTAAAGGATCCATTATCATACTTTGGTTCCTCACATGATTATAACTTTCATTTAAATCCATCAAAAACGATATTAAGTGATTAAGAGAAGCCATTTCTACCACATCCTTGAGTACTCCACATAATCACTGTGCAGTGCTCAATAGGTGTATTGTGAAACAGGCATAAGGCATACTAATTCATCCCATAACTTCTTGAGGATAGTAAAATACTTAATTACAGTCATATTCCCTTGTGAAATGGAGTTGATTTGCCTCTGTAACTGATACACTAATGGACCATTACTCTCATCTAACCTTTCTTTTATCTCCAATTATAGTTCCTTTCTAGAATTAGTGTAAATGAAAGCTTTAACAATTTCTCTTGAAATAGAGTTTAGAAGCCAAGATATAATCATATAGTCTGTATGAATCCATTGGTCATAGTCAATAGACTCTAGATTAGGTTTCATGCACTTTCCGTCTATAAACCTTAATTTCATCTTTATTTCGAGTGCAATCTTAATCAATCTACTCTAACTCAAAAAATTACTTCTAATTAGTGGAGATGTTACTAATACCATACCTGGATGATCCAATCCTTATAGATATAATGGGTTCTCCTTAACTTGAATCTTTGTTCTTGAGTCAAACAGAGACTCATTAGTTGATTCATATAGCACATCTTCTATCTTCTCAGGAAAATCAACCTTCGCTACTCGCTACCACCAACGGTAATATTGACCATAGATTCCGATCACGATCACAAAAAAATGAAGATGACACCTCAAAATTGTAGATGAGAGTATTGAAGCTCCAATTGCTTTAGTCGCTAATCTTGAAGATGTCTACGTCACTACCGACATAGAAGATGAAGATCCTACTCTCGATTGAAAAAAGCTAGCTCTGATACTATGATCGAATCTCTTCTGTATACAAATGCAAAAGAAAATAAGATAGGGAAGAACAATTGATTCATTAACTTGATCAGTATTTATATCAGTCAATAAAACAAGTCAACTAACTGCCTGAGAAAAGATTAACTGACTAAATACAAAATAAATCATAACCAGCTACTTAATACACTTAACAGAATCCACGGTTGTTTCCTCTTTCAAAAGCTTCAGGTTTCTGAGCCAGTGTCATTAAGGCAGTATCTCCTCTCTCGTATTTTGCAACAGCTAACGTGGGATATCTGCTTACTAGCTTTATCGCCAAGTCTGTTCACAGGATATTGGAACAACAAGTTGAATCCTGAAAAAAAAAATCTGAAAAACTCATCTAAAAGATAGTGCACAAACTACTACAAACCATAGGAGCCAACAATAACAAGTTGAATGAGAAGTTCTGCACCAAATTCTCCCTCGTAAACGGTAGGAGACACGGATTGAGTGGTCTCCAAAAGAAACAAGAATGTTTCATAATGTCCAAACTGTGCAGCTATTTGAAGAGGTGTATAACCTTCAGAGTCTACAACTTCTGTCAATAAAGGTCTCCGTTGGACCAAACACCTTGAGATCTCTGTGCGTCCAGAAATTGCTGCAAGATGAAGAGCTGTGCGGCCACGAAACTCTTTCAAATCTAGAGTCTCAGGAGGCATGGACATTACAAGTTCATCAATAAATGAAATATGTCTGCCTGTAAGTACTGCCAGATGAAGAGCAGTGTTGCCATTTATACTGATAGTGGCAGTTACTGCTAATGGATCAGTTTGGAAAAACTCGGCTGCACTGGACCAATCACCTCGGATCACAGCATTGTACAACGGCAGGTAACGAAAGAAGTCTCTAGTGGGTTGTTCCTCAATTCCTGGAACTTGAAGCAGTAATGGTCTGCATATTGTGACAGATGAATATGTAACTGACTAGAACACATCATGAACTTACCAGATGGAGAGGAATCAGGCGAGGAGTTCATCTTTCACTCAACGAGTTCAATTATCAGTCTGTCTACTTATCAAAAATGGATGGCTATTAGGAAGGAGCCAGTACCGGTGTTAGTGATTGACGAGTCACCCGTCCCCATATAGTGCCGGGACCAAGAATGATTAAAGGTAGGACGGGATCAGGACCTACTGATTTATTTTTCAAAAAGTCCAGCAAGGTAGGCTTAGAGGAACTAGTCTTCACAAAAGTTCAAAGATTTTATTGAATGCAAATGACATATAATTTACTTTGAAATTTAGAATAAATGTTTTAATTAATAAATATTTTTAAATTTTTAAAAAATAAAATATATGACAACAACATGAAGACTATGAATTTTTTTTATAGTATTATTAGTCGGTTAACGTGAATTTACGTTGATAAGTTATGTGTGTATTGCGTTGGTGGAGGTTTTTGTTTTTGTTTTAATTTTTTATTAATTTTTTAATTTTTAAATTGTATTAATATTTTTTAATTTTTATATTTAAAAATATAAAAAATAAAAATTCAATTAAATAAAACTCAAATTTTCTATTTTACCCGTGTTGACTTCCTCTAGTTATTGTAAATCCTATGTGAACCCACCATCTTTTAAAACAAATTTTTTATTTTACTCTTTTATATTTTTATATTTTGTTCTTATTTAAAATTATAACTGTCAATTGATATAATTTTTAATATATATTTATATATTTAATTTTAATTTATTTATAAAATTATATTTTTACTTTTAATATACTATATTTTTATTCTTGATATATTTATAAAATTATATTTTAATTTATTACATTTTTTAATAAAATTATAATTTTACCATTACGTGATCATGGAAGGCCTAATGTATTTCTTATAAATATAATTACTAACACCAACTTCACTATATTAATTGCGTAGACTAAGGAAAAAAAAAGAGTATAGATTATAAATCTAATCACTCATACTGACTTCACTATATTAATTGCGTTGAATATGAAACGAGGATACTATTATACTAACCATCTAAATATTATAGTGATTTTGCAGGTTTTTCCCAGCTACTGTCAACCTTTTTTTTTTTTTTTTATAATTCAGTAGGGTCCGTAATTGAGAACAACTTGCTAAAAAAGAAAGGGTTGCAATCAGGTTGTTCACCTGCCAACAAGGAACCGACAGCTACTGTCAACCTTTTTTTTTTTTTTTTAATTCAGTAGGGTGCGTAATTGAGATGCTAAAAAAGAAAGGGTAAAAATCATGGCAAGTTCTATAATTCCAATAATTACTATTTTAATTCTTATAGTTTTAGTTTTTTTTTTCACTAATTAGTCTTCTGTTACTTTCGACTGACGTGGCTAACGACGTTAATGGTCTTACTGATGTGATTGACAGGTAAGCAGCTGATCCGACGCCCTCTCTTATAATCGATGCTCTTCTCTTTCTAGTCACTCTATCGTCGTCGGTGTCGGCCTCTTTTTTTTTTACATATAACATGTACGCCCTTTTTTCCTTCTTCTTTTTAAACATTTTCAGGGATTTAATTAGAAGGATGAGCTTGATGTTTTGGGCTTTTTAAATTAGTGGAATTTGAGACTTCTATGTGATAATTGTGATAGTTGAAAAATGGATGAGAAATTTTGGGGAAGTGAAGACAAGGTTGTCACTGAATCTGTATTAGGCCTTAAGGGGTGCGAGTTTTTGGTCGCTAAAATTTAGGTTTGCAGCAGAGGCTTTGTCAGCTTATGGAGGCCTCGAGTTAGAACTATGTGAATTTCTGGAATCTTTCCAGCTTTAAGTCTAGTGAATCCATCTTAGTTTGGGGAGATGGGATTTGTCGAGACATAAAGGTTGGTAAAGTTGGGGGTGAAAATTCGACTGAGGGTGGAAAATTGGAGGAAATTGAGAAGAGTGATGATGCTAAACCGAGACATGCAGGCTTTAATAGGTTATTTTATAGAACCTAAAGGTTTGCGTTCTTTGCAACCTAAAGCTAGCAACCATGAGGGGCCTTAAGTCATAGGCCATGGTTCTTGCTGCCTCTAACAGTGATCATACCAAGGTAAGCATAACCTGACTACCAAATTTCATTTGTATCTTTTACTGATTTGTTGTGGCTTTCTTCAATGCATTTATCATAACCTAGTTTGGTCATCACTCCATTTTTGCCTATAACACAATATTTGTGTTGATTTATGTGGGAGAAGGGTATAGTGATGATGCTGATTTATTTCATCAATATTGACAAAACTTTTTAGGTTGAATTGGTTGATCTACTAGAATTTGCTATAGTTGGGGAGAGGATTACATTTCCAAGGTTTGAAGGCCACCTAGATGATGTCTTAAACCTAAAAAAGAAGGTTTGGGAGACACTGTAGGTGGATCTGCAAACTAACCAAGATCTAATAGGTTGCTACAAAGATATTCCACTTACCACTTCTGCCTGTGTATGCAAAGTGGCTATATAAATGTGTGTAAGTTGGTTTTCCATTTCTTTTGACAATTACCCATGTTTGTGTTGCTGTATATTAGTGTTTTTCCATTATGAAGGCTCAAGCTTTAAGGGACAACAGCATAGCTGCCTACATTTTAAGTGAGAAAATGCTGCTGAAACTTGGTCTGAGCATTGATGAAGATGCTGGCTACATGAGGGACAGCCCTGATGACCCCAACACCTTTGGTAACAAGACATACAAAATGCTAAAACTTAGTCTGAGCATTGATGAAGATGCTAGCGATGTTGATATTGAGAAGAAGCATTTCAACCATTTCAAGGTTGTAAAGAAGAAAAGGATAAAGCCTATAGTTATGTTGTAAGGTCAATGTATACTGAAAATATTTTTATAACGATAAAGTAACAACATATGTATTTATGTTGGAATGTACATAGATGTAATTGTTGTAATATACGTTTTATTAAATAATAAATTACTTTGTTTTTTTGGTAACTTGAAAGTTGACACTATTACTTTTTTTTAAATAACTTTAAAGTTGATTTCATTGGGATGCAAATGTTATTATTGTATTAATGAACCCATAATTATAATAATCAAGTTAAATAGACAAACACAAAAAAGAGAAGTTAATAGCTTTCCACATATATTAATTTAAAAAATGACGGAATGTGACATTTGCAATTGTTTCCATAATGTGATCAACATTTACATACAAAATACATTGTTTTCCATAATGTGATCAACATTTAAATACAAAATAC
>JAOXYD010001628.1:0-15673 GCA_028565735.1 Pinacopodium congolense | reverse complement strand
AATAATTATTTCAAAAAATTAATTAAACATATTCTTATTTAGAATTTAGAGTTTGGGAAATGACAAACAAATTTTTTATTCATACATATATGAAACTTCATTTAACCCGACAGGTCAACTCGCGTTGACCCGACTTGAATTTGACCCAACTCAAACTCTACCCAACCTGAAATTAACCCGACTTGAAATTGACCCGAACCCAAATTAACCCGACTTGAACTCGAATTGGTGTTAACCTGAAATGACCCGAACCTGAAATAACCTGACCTGAACTCGAATTGGTGTTAATCTGAAATGACTCGAACCTGAAATGACCCAACCCGAGCTCGACCTGACGCACCCGATTGACATTCCTAATCATGAGAGTGATGCTAGCCATGATCAGGGCAGACTCCACTTATACAAATAACTTAATTTGACTATTTGTGCGATTTACTTGCAAGAAAACAAATCCATTCAGCCGTCAAGAGGGAGATATCAAGTCCTAAGCCCTTCTTGAATGGTATTATTCAATCTTGAAGTAGGAGGAAGCTTCCAAACACATAAATACAAGGATCATAAAAGGATTTCATACATTAAACATCAAGATTTCAAGGATTTAAGATAACGCATCATAAGCTTTTCTATTTCCATCTTCTTTATGTTTGTTTGTGTGATTGATACAATGTGAATGAGCTAAATTCTTTATAGGATTTGAGTTTTTATAAACTCTAGGATGTAGTACTCTTATTGTTCTTGTTTTAACTATTGAGTTTCATATTTTAAATTAGACTTCTTCATGGATATTCATGTCTTTGGATTCAATTGTTATGTGAATCTAAATGGTCCTTATTTGAGAGAAGGATAGCTCTATAAGGAAAGAAAAACAAGTGAGGTAATATCTTCTCTCCTTTGTGTTCTTTTCATTTAGTTTTAAATATAAAGAAATAGTCACATAAAAAACAACTTTAAATGATAATGACACCTATCTAACAACCTCAATATTCATAACAACCCATTCTTTAGAATATTCTTAAGGGGATGTAAAGTCCTTCATCCATATAAGTGTTTTGGTTTTATCCCTAGGCCTAGAATCACTTATGGTCCATTGCCTACTGATTTATCGAGCTCACACATTACATTGCCCAGCCCACGAAAATCGACCTTGCCCTCAAGGTCATGATCCATACATGCGGACTAAAAGGAAACTAGAGTTTCCTGAGTGGCTTTATTCTTATCTTGGGAGCTTTAATTTACTAAAATTTTTGTTTATGGTTCACCATGAACAATGATCCAGCATGTGCCCAGCTTATAAAGTGGTGCTTGCAAAGGTTGGGAACCTAAAATAGTGAAAGGTAAAGGGCAAGATTGTAGTGTTAGTGTTCCCCAACAACATTTTAGAAGAGAAATGTGAAATCGAGAATGGATTCTAGCTATTAGAGGAAGCTCTAACTCATAAGTCATTTTCCCAATGCGATGAAGGATGATAGGCCCTAAGGAAGTTCAATCTACCACTAAGGATCTATTGTAAATCAAAGAGCGTAGTGAAGATTGCCCACCACTTGTTCTTATACATACTATATAGGCTTTTTATGAAAACTTGTAGGATCAGTTGACAAAAGAGAAAGGGATTCAAACTCACCTGGTTCGTGACTATTAAAGAGGGATCTCAAGCTTGACTGCTGATTGTTTGAATCAGTAAGGTGAAGTTATGGGTCTTTCATATATCCACTAGATAAAGATCCAATAACGCTTCTGTCTAGCAAACTACAGCTTTTGAGCATACCTATGTCATTTCAGGTTGCTTATTAGATTTTCATTTTGAAAAATGAATGTTAAGCAACTAGACAACTGAAGACTGTATTTACGAAAAGAACTCAACAAAATGCCATAAACGACGAACTTTTTTATTGATCTAAAATATTATAAACCCAGATAGCCCTCGACATCCAATTTCTACTATGGATACTTTTTAATATTCTTACTAATGAAAATGAAAGTACGTGGATTTTAGTAGCATTTCTACCTAGACTACTTAAAGAAACAACTTCTCGAAAGGAAGGAAAGGTTGGTTTAAGGACCCTTTGGTCAAAGGAAAGAGGAGGTCCTAATTTTGGGACTAAGCCATATGACACAAAAGTGTCACGTACAATTCCTATTAAATGTATTATCATCATATGAACGCCCATAAGAGGGTTATTAGAAAAGAGCAGTTTTTTGTAAGTTAAATAAGACCATAATAATGGTTAAAATGGAATCATTTTTATTTTACTATTCTATCTAAGACTCTCTCAGTCATAAGTCTATGTTAAGTGAAATTTATGAATTCCTTTTCAATTGTATCTATTGCAAATTTGAATTTGATTATAAAATTCCCTTTATTCCATCGTTCATACCAATTTTGATTCTTTTGATTGAAGTTACAGGCGAGATAGGAAGGACAGGGTGGACAAGGTTAGGGTAAATAATTGCTTGTACAAGATCCTTCCCATGTTAATTTGAGTGAGAACATGAAATTCTTCTAGTACATGTGGTTTTTTATACCGATTAGTTAACTAAGCAAAATTATACAAGTGATTGATGAGTTTTGATCAATGCTTGATACATAAGTTGGCATGTCAATAAGGGAATAAGTAAATTATTCACGAGTAAGTGAGCCATATACATGATGGCATGCCAAGAAACATGGAGAAAATTAGTTAAGAAAGTGTGATCACTCCTTAAAGTCATAAAAATTGGAATGATGATTTGACTACTAGACACATTGTTTAAGACTATGTTCTTCATGATATTAGTGGACTATTATACCTCCACACAACTTACAGTTGAACTCCCCAAACTAGTGTCCTTTTATTTTATCGATATGCATCTTTCTCTCCCAATTATAGGTCAAATGTATAGTTTTTCAACTTGTCTCTTTGGTATATGATCTCATCTATACATGAATACTATGCTTGTACCATTGGAGTCTCCTTACTGCTTGGTCTCTAATAATTAATTTGCCTAACAAGTGCTTCTAACTATAGCTCTTGATGAACTAAAGAAGTTTCCAATCTTAATTTTAATGATAACAAAACATGAAGTTTATTAATGATTTAATTTTATGGTGAAAAGGTTAAAAGATAGGAGTATTTGGAATAAATTCAAGGAGAAAAGCTTAGACTTGAAAGTCAATCTTGAAGGAAAAGGAAGAACAAGTCTTATGGAAGCTTCAAGAGAATTATTCTATATTTTAACCTTTGAGTAAGTTTTACTTAAACCTTAATATTCTAATTGTTCAAATCTTGCATACATACATCTCATAAGTTTTAAAATTGCATAATTTTGTTTTTAATTAGTCAAATTTCTATGTTTTTAACACTTAAATCAATGTAGCAATTGAAACATATTTTAAATATGATATATAAGTTATGTACATTAATTTGAAATGTTTTAGATAAGTTTTTATATTGATTTTCTAGATCATTAATAACATGTGTTTCAAAGGCCATTGTAGTTATGAGAAAGTGTTGTTGTAGTCCTTGTTTTGGATATTAACAGTGGTTACACTCGAAGTACAATGATGTCATTGATCCCTGATGAAACCATCCTTGTAGTCACTATTAAACAAAAACTTTCCTTTGTTATTACAATCCTGATAATTCCTCTTCTACAATAGCTAGCTGAGTCATCTAATGTCTCTTTTATTCTTTAACCTAATTTCTAACCCTCTAAAGTCATTTGGTTGAATAAAGAAATGTGGTTTTCAATGAACTTTATAGAAAATAATACAACGTTCATTAACGCTTTATACATATTGTGTTCTTCATTCGTGATTCAATTATTGCTAGTTTTATATATAGTTGAGTTTCTAAACCCTTATACTCTATCTTTATAGTCTCTCTAAAGGGTTTAATTTATGTGTTTACTTTTGATTGTTATCTTTGTTTAAGGGTTAAACATAGAATATGTATGGTCATTCAAGTTCTTCAAACATCTTATGCATATCTTGTGAAATCTTCTATCCTAAAATTTTTTACCAATTTTTATGCTTTCATTTTATTACTCTTTGATTCTATAAAGTAATTCATTATTTATCATTTTAATACAATTCTTGATTGAGTTTTTACATTTATAAGGTGTTATAGACAAAGTTGTTTAACATTAGTTGAATTTGTTGCATAAAACATTGTAATCATTCTAGTTTTCTAATTTCTACATTCCAACCTCTTCAATCTTCATTATTATTGTTTTAAATCAAATTTTTGGGTTTATAAATCATCATATTAGATTTTTTTAAGGTTTATAAAGGATCAATGAGCATATATTTCATTTTTACTCGCATAAAAAGCCTTAGTTTATTGTGATTTAAGTGAAACACCTCCATGAATGTATTTTGGTTATCTCTAAAGGGGTTTTTCAATTGATTTGTTATTTGATTTTTTAAAGGCTCCTCTTTACCTATAAAAATATTTGTAATGGTTCCTTTTTGCTTTACAAGGATTTATCAAAGGTTAGACTTCACCTTTTAAAAAAGAAGATTTTGATGTATAAGGGTTCCTCTTCACTTATTAAAGAAGATTGTAAGTTGCTACATTGTGATAGTGCAAAAATCTAACATCAAGAGTGATGGGATTGGGTTAGACAACATTAGTGTTGATGAACTACTATAAATTTTAGTGTCTTCTCTCTTCCCTAATCTCTTTAATTTAATGTTGATTCCATTATTCACTCTTATAATGTTGCTAATGGTAATATTGGTTTAACTTTATTAATTTTTATTATTTAATTGGATCATCTTTATTATATAGTTGATTAAGTGATTGATTTTTATTTATATAATTCTCAATTATGCCAAATATTCTTCTTCATAACTTTGTAAATTGAGTTATTTATATTATGGTAAATTGCTCTTATTATTTGCATATCATTTTAAGGTAAAATTTGGCGTAGGAACCTTACTTTGTTTGAGTTGTTTTTTGATGGCTTAAAGTCTCATGTTAGGAATAAGTTTTAGAATACACAATTCATCCCCCCTCTTGAGTGCCTTTAAGAGTTACAATTGGTATTAAAGTTAGGCTCAATTTAATCTAATTAATTTATAATGAAATTGTAAGAAAAAGATCTAATACGAAACATTTGATAGGTTCACCTAACTAAAAGGGGAAAAATATAAGCAGAACATCTTTCTTTAATGGAAGTGATATCTTTATTTGAAGATTAGGATGAAATTCTTCCTTATGGAGAAATTGATAAGATATGGGATATTGTAAAGAGCCATACAATCCCACTAAGTTTGAAAATTGACAAAGAGTGCCTAAGATAAAGGAATAGTAACAAAGTGGATGATAGAAGATGAGAGATCAATTTTATTGAATAGTAAGGCTGTTCATATGTTATTCTGTACATTAATCATAAACGAATTCAATAGAGTTTTCATATGTGAGACGGCTTAAGAAATTTAGCACATACTTAAGATCACACATGAAGGAACAAATCAGGTAAAAGGAAGTAAGCTTTCAATGTTAACTCATCAATATGAATTGTTTGTTTATATGAATAGGCATAAGTACTTTGAAAATGCAAAAGTTCAAAATAATGCATATAGGTCACAAATTAGAGAAATTAGGACAACTTAAACACGTGCACCTCAAAGGCATTTTCAAGCATAAAAAATGCATTCTCATCCTTATGCATATGTCCCCTATGCATATTCTAGGCCAAAGAACATGTTTTATTCTTATCCTAAGCCAAAACCATTCCAAAGAAGGTCATTTAGCAAGGCTACACCTAAAATTACATATAGAAACAATGTAAGCTTAAATGTGTATTCTTGTGATGCTACATATGTTTGTGGTTTTGTGGTATATTTAGACACTTAGAAACATTTTTTTAAAGATAAATTTGCAAAGTTTTCTAGTACACCAAAAGGCAGAGGAAATGGAAATGTTTCTAACCCCCAAAGACCCAAATTAATGTGGGTATCTAAAGTAAAATAAATATGTTTTTTTTTTAATCCAAGAGTAGCAAGTGGTATGTGGATAGTGGATAATCTAAGCATATAACCTGTGATAAATCACAATTCATATAATTGAAGAGTAAATATAAAGGTCGTGTGATGTTTGGGGATAATGCCAAGGGCAAAGTGATTGTTATTAGAAAATTTAATAAGAAAGATACTTATACTGATAATGTGCTTTTGATTGATGGATTAATATATAATTTGTTAAGTGCTAGTCAACTATTTAATAAGGGCTTTAAAGTTTCTTTTGAAGGTAAATCTTGTATTGTTTCTAAGTTTAAAGATAATAGCATAGTCTTTATTGGGGAAAAAAGAAGAAGGAAACATATATAATATTGATTTGAATAGTCTTGCTAATAACGATGTTAAGTGCTTTGTTTCTATTAATGATGATGCATGGATGTGGCATAGAACTGTAGGTCATGCTAGCATGGAAAATATTTAAACATTAATAATAAATAGCTAATAAATAGATTACCTAGAATGAAGTTTTTAAAAGGCAAATTATGTGATGCATGTCCATTAGGTAAGTAAACAAAAATCTTTTAAGGAGAAAAATATGACTACTACTTCTAGACCTTTAGAATCACTACATATGGACTTGTTTGGACCATCTAAAGTAGTCAACTTTGGAGGAAAGTTATATGCTTATGTGATAATTGATGATGTTCTTAACTAGCAAAGATGAATTTTTTAAATCCTTTATTAATTTTCTGATAGAGTCCTCCTAGAAAAAGGCTATATGATTTCTTCTATTAGGAATGATCATGGTAAAGAGTTTAAAAGTGAGAAGTTTAATGTATATTGTGAATAAAACGGTATAGTTCATGAATTTTCAACTCTTAGGGCTCCTCAATAAAATGGATTAGTTGAGAGAAAGAATAAAGCCCTACAAGAGATGACTAAGACTATGTTGAATAAATATAGTGTTTCTAAGTACTTTTAGGCGGAAGCCGTATCTTGTGCTTGTCATGTTTCTAATAAGATCTATATAAGACCTTATATGGACAAGACCTCCTATGAATTTTGGAATGAGAAAAAAGCCTAAGGTTAGTTACTTAAAATTGTTTGGACGCAAATGTTTCATCTAGAACACTAGAAAAAATTTAGACAAATTTGATGCAAAATTCGAAAAAGGAATATTTTTAGGATATTCATTTATTGATAGAGCTTATAAGATGTTTAAAAAGAGAACAATGTTGAATGGAGAGTCTATAAATGTAGTTTTTTATTAATCAAACAAAATGAGCATTGATGATGTTAATATAAGATTATCAAAAGATTTGTAGAAATTAGGACTAGAAGAACGAAAAGAGGAAAATTTAGAAAATCTCCCTGCACCTAAGGATCCATTAGTCGAATCAAGTGAGGTTGAAAGAAGAGATGAGAATTTACCTAGAGAGTGGAAGTATAAAAAAAGAGCATCTCCCTAACCAAACCACAGGTGATGTTGAAAGAGGTGTAACAACTAGATCATCCTTTATAGATTTGACTCATATTCCTTTTATCTCCAATATAGAGCCTAAAACCATAGATTAAGCCTTAAAGGATGAAAGTTGGATGTTAGTTATGAATGAAGAGTTAAACCAATTTGAAAGAAACGAATTTTGGACGTTAATACCTAACCCAAATAATCATCAAAATATTGGTACTAAATAGGTATTTAGAAATAAACTTGATAAATTAGGGAATATTGTGAGAAATAAAGTTAGGATGGTAACTAGAGGTTACAGCCAAGAGGAAGAAATATATTTTGAGGATACTTTTGCATCCATAGCTAGAATAAAGGATATTATGTTCCTTTTAGCATTTGCATATTACATAGGATTTACGTTATATAAAATGGATTTTAAAAGTGCATTTGTTAATGGTTTCATTCAAGAAGATGTGTATGCAGAACATCCACTAAGTTTTGAAATTCATGATGCATCAAACTATGTCTATAAGTTGTCAAAAGCTTTATATAGTTTAAAACAAGCTTTAAGAACTTTGTATGAGAGATTGAATGTATTCTTGTTACAAAATGGATTTTCAAAAGGTAGGGTAGACACTATTCCTTTTATTAAGAAAAAAATGAGAACATTTTGATTGTGAAAATTTATGTTGATAATATTATATCTAGAGTTATAAATGAGAAGATGTTTAAGGAATTTTCTAAGTGTATGAGCAAATAGTTTGAGATGAGTATGATGGGAGATTTAAATTTCTTTATTGGCTTGCAAATTAGATAAATAAAAGATAATATTTTATTAGTAAAGCCAAATGTACTAAATAATTGCTAAAGAAGTTTGGTATAGATTAAGCAAAACTTTTAGGAACTCTTATGAGTGTATCTATTAAGTTGAATAAGGATGAAAAAGGCAAACCAATATATTCTAAGTTATATAGAAGGATGATAGGTAGTTTGTGATATCGTTAGTAAACCCAAGCTTATATTTAGTGTCTATCTGTGTGTTAGATTTCAGTTAAGTCCTAGAGAGTCTCACCTTTCATTTATTAAGAGAATTTTAAGGTACTTAGTTAGAATATCTTCCTTAGAATTATGGTGTTCTAGGAACACTTATATGGATTTAGTTGGATATTCCAATCTGAATTATGTTGGTAGTCTTCTAAATAGAAAGAGTACATCCAACACTTGTCAATTTTTAGTAAATTCCTTATGGCCCGTTTGGTTCGGCTTCGGTTTTTGGATTTAGTTTTCGGATTTTCTAAACACAAAAATCAATAAAGAACATCACAGAAATCGAGAAAAAAAACACTCTAATACAGCACAGAAATCAAGACAGGCAACACAAAAATCTATAAAAATACACAAAACCCAATACAAAAATATAACATCCACAACCAAAAGCTTTATCAAACGGCCCCTTAGTGTCTTGGTTTAGTGAGAAATAAAATTTTGTAGCTTTATTAACCGTAGAAGAAAATATGTAACAGCCAATAGTTATTGTGCACAAATCCTTTAACTCAAGCAAAAACTTAAGAATTCTGACATGGAGCTTACTAAGATATCCATTAGGTGTGATAACACTAGTACCATTTACCTAATTAAATTTCTGATTTAGCATTCAAGGACTAAGTACATTGAGATTAAATACCATTTCATAAGGGATTATGTGCAAAATGGTGATATAGAGTTAGATTTTGTCAATACAAAACATCAATTAGCTGACATGTTCTCTAAACTAACGAATAAAGATAGGTTTTGTATGATTAGGTGAGAATTAAGCATAATCAATGGTAGATCTATTTGAACTTTATATATTTATACATAATTTTTCCTATTTTAATTTGTGTTTAAGTATTTGTTTAAAACTTTGATCTAACTTTCCCCACACCCTTTTTCTCTTTTACAATTAGTTCTATAGTTAGAATCTTCCATATTTTTTTAATTAGTTTTTAATGAAGTAAAAAAAGGGGAGAAGGTTGAATGATATTAACTATTTTATTTATAGGGAGTTAAGTTGATACAAGTTACTTTAATACATAAAAAAGGGGTGAGTTTAAATGCATGAATTAAGGGGGAGTGTAGTTTATCATTGGTATATTTGATCATATGTGATGAATTGCTATGCAATTTTAGAATTTAAATATGTTTTTTATCTTTTAATATCCCATGTTTATGATCATCAAAAAGGAGAAAATTATTGAACTCGGGGAAGTTCCAATCTTAATTTTGATGATAATAAAACATGAATTTTACTAATAATTTGAGTTTATGGTGTAAAGGCTAAAAGATAAGTGCATTTAGAATAAACTTAAGGAGAAAATCATAGATTTAAAGGTTAATCTTGAAGGAAAAGGTAGAACAAGTCTTATGAAAGCTTTAAGATAAATATTCTTTATATAAGTGTTACTTGAAGGTTAAATATTCTAAGGAATCAAATCTTTTGTACAAATATCTTTTAAAATTTTAAATTTCATAATTTTATTTTTAGTTAGTCAAATTTTTTAATTTTTGGCACTTTAATTAATGTAGCAATTGAAATAAATTTTAAATATGAATTATAACTTGTGTGCATTGGTTTTGAAATGCTTTGGACAAGTTTTTGTATTGATTTTCTATATCAATAATAGCGGGTGCTTTAAGGGCCATTGTAGTCATGATAAGGATCCCTTGCATTCCCTATTTTGGACATTAATAATGGTTATGTTTGAAGCACAATGGCACCGTTGATCCCTGATGAAACTGTCGTTGTAGTCATTGAAAGTGAGAACTTTACTTTTTCATTATAATCTTGATAATCCCTCTTCTTTAATAACTATGTGAGTCATCCAATATCTCTTTTGTTCCCTAGTCCCCATTTCTTGCCCTTTAAAGCCATTTATTTGAATCAAGAAACATGTTTTTGGGTGAACTTTATAGAAAATCATACAACCTTCATTAAAGCTTCATACTTATTGTGTTCTTCACTCTCAATCCGATTCTTGCAAGTTTCATATACGGTTTTAAGTTTCTAAACCTTGATCCTCTATCTCTATAATCTCTTTAAAGGATTTAATTTATGGGTTCACTTTTATCTCTATAATCTCTCTTAAGGGTTTAATTCTTGTTTTTACTTATGATTGTCATCTTTGTGCAAGTGTTAAACATAAAATATATACTATCATTGAAGTTCTTAAAGCATCTTGTGTTTATCTTATGTAACCTTATATCTTAACGTTTTAAACCAATTTTTAAACTTTCACTTGATTACTCTTTGATTCTATAAGCTCTTAGATAAGTCACAATTCATTGGTTATCATTTGAATACATTTTTTGATTGAGTTTTTACATTTATAAGGTGTTATACACAAAGTTGTCTAAAATTGGTATAAATTCATATTCAATCTTATTTGTTCAGTTCTTAAATAGTTTTTTATGTGTTTAATTGATTCTTCTCTGTTTATTTGTATCTTTAAGAGGTTCTTTCGCCTTTTTCTTGGTCAAATTAAGCTTCTACTTAAAATTGTTGCATAAAAAGTTACAATCTTTCTAGTTTTTTATTTTTGCATTTAAGCCGATCTTCATTATTATTGTTTTAAATCAAATATTTGGATTTATAAATCATCATATTATGGTTTTTTAAGATTTATAGAGGATCATTAAGCATATATTTCATTTTATCATTGAGCATATATTTCATTTTTACTCGTATAAGGGCCTTTAGTTTATTGTACTTCAAGTAAACACCTCTACATGTATATTTCGATTATCTCTAAAGGGGTTTTTCAATTGATTTGTTCTTTAATTTTGTAAAAGCTCCTCTTTATCTACAAAAGGATTTGTAAAAGCTCCTCTTTACCTCAAAAAATTTTATCAAAGGTACTCTTCACCTTTTAGAAAAAAAAAAAGATTATGATTTTTAAGAAGTCCTCTTCATCTATTGAAGAAGATTTTAAATTGCTACATTGTGATTGTGCAAAATCTAACATCAAGAGTGTTGGGAATGGATTAGGTAATGTTAGTGTTACTGAATCACGATAAATTTTAGTGTCTTCTGTCTTTCCTAATCTCTTTGAATTATTGTTGATTCCATTATTGACTCACTTATAACATTACTAATTGTAATATTGGTTTAACTTTATATTATTGTTTATTATTCAATTAGAACAATTTTATTAAATAGTTGATTGTGTGATTTATTTTTCTTTATATTTTTCTCAATTATGCAAAATATTCATCCTTATATCTTTGCAAACTGAGTTATTTATATTATGGTAAATTGCTCGTATTAGTTACATATCAATTTTAAGTGACTTTTGGTTTAGAAACCTTACCTAGTTGGAATTATTTTTTAATGGCTTAAAGTTTTAGATTAGGAATAGTTTGTAGAACACCAAATTCACTCTCCTGTCTTTGGGACTTACAACTCTTGTGGTATTAACAATTATTTCTCCAATTTAATGAGTGGCAAGGAAAGAAGCAAAACTTGATTTTTTAAGTTATACTAAGGCATCATTTGCTTGACTTAAATTCCTTCTAAAGATAAAATGAAAATGATAGTAATTTTAAATTTGGTGGACTCTGATAAAAATGCACTAAAGAATGTCTTCTCTTATTGAAATTCACTCTTGATTCTTTCTACCATCAGTATCACTTATAGAACTTTATAATTCAAAAACATCATGCTGTATAATGTTTTTTTCCTCTTTTTTTACATTGGATTAATTGTTTTATTTTTTCAAGTTTTTCTATGTCAAATCTTGAATGCTTAAATGAGGAGTATCTTTAATGTACCTTTGCTTCTACTTTTCTTCAAGCTTTTTTTCTTCCTATAGTGTGAAGTAAGAAGTTCGTTTTGCATTTAATGGCTTGAAATTTATAGAAATAGTTCCCAATATCATATTTTCTAGATTTGTCCGACTAAGTTGTTCAAATAGTTTTAACATCATTATGCATTTTAATATTAAGAAGAGTAAAATGACTTACCATCACACTAAACTTTTTACAAGCTTGCTAGATTTTTGCTTTTCCTTATAAAGTCTCAAAGATACTTCAAGTTCTTATTTTTCATTTATGTATGGAAAGTAGTTAACTGTTAACAGTATTAAAGTATTTATAGTGGTTATGTTAGATTTAGATTGTTATGGCAATTAACAACAACTTTGTAGGGACATTTATTAAAAAAATTTATTAACCTTGAAAATTTTTGTCCAGTTTGAAATTAAAATTAAAATTTAAAACTAGTAATCATTTTAATTCAAATTTAAACAGCTGGAATCTATTTTATGTTTACAATTTGTTTTAGCATTTACCATTGCAAAATCTAGTTTAATCAAGGAATTTCATGCTATATATATATATATATGATCAAAGGTTAAATGACTTGCTTACTCCTATATTCATAACATTCTATAAATTTGCTTTAAAATTATATATATCTACAAAAATGTATGTTGTCCGAATCATACCATAAACATAAGTTCGTACAAGTTTTTTATTGCCAAGAAATTTAAATACAAATCCAAGTCAGGTAATTATGATTCATATGTACATATCAAATAGAAATTAGATAGTTTTTTTCTTTCACTCCATCCTCAGTTTTAATAAGACAACTTAGCAAATTTCTTTAGATCTTGTGGATCCCATTAAGTAAGTAACATTATTCCCCTACGTCCACCTATAATTCAATAGGAGATGCTAATCCTGAAAAGTTTAAACTCTTTCGCAGAAAGGAGGGGGCTATAGCAGTTGCCCAGCCAAATTATGTTAGCAGTAGGCTCCATATCTTGCTCGTATATACAGTCAAAGACCATAGCCAAAAATATAAAGCAAAATAACACTAAAGGCCACTAAAAGCCATGATCCTTTAAAACTAGAGAAGTACGGAAAGAAGATGGAAAGGAAACGGTATCCATCTTAGAGAATGATCAAATAAGTTGACCTTAAGAGATCACCTCTTATGCAAGAAGTATTCACCCTAAAGTAGAAAGACATACTTGAACCCTCATCTTTTGACTGCTTAATAAGTCTTTCTAGTATAGTTTTTCATAAATACCAACAGATCAATCAAGGAGTTAAATCCATTCTTTATCGTTGTAATTTTAAACATAAGCTGAAACAGCTTCGTTTGGTATTGTTATGGGTTATAGTTTTTAGTTGTAGTTTTGATATATTTATATTGATTTTTGTGTTTTGTCCTCGATTTCTGTGTTATATTAGTGTGTTGTCTTTTTCGATTTCTGTGTTTAACAAAATAAAAAACTAAAACCTAAAATATAAATCATACCAAACATCCCCTAATTACGGAGTTGACATACAAATATTTCAGAAACACATCTTTAGTGTAAAATTATACTATATTAGAATAATTTTTTTATGAGATGTTTAGTTAAATTGCGAATTATATTTTTTTTGTTATGATTGTTGTATTTTTATATTAATAATTATATTTTTTATCGATTTTTTGTTATATTAATATATTTTTTATAAATTTTTATATTTAAAAAAATAAAAAATTAAAATTAAAAACGAACGCGAAAGTAAACAAGTCTATTGAATTAAATATGTTAATGTAGAAAAGTGAAATGACGTCACTTGATAATCATAAAGGAAATTGCATAAAGCAAAATGGTTGAAATAAAAATCCTGTGTTTCAGTTTTCAATTCAATCTTGTCTTTCAATTTTGAATTCACAAGTCCTTTCTTCGTATTCATCTTCATCTCCTTTTGATGGCAAATGGCCTATACCTCCACTAATACGTCAGATTATTGTTAGCAATCAATATTTTGCTGATGAATGAAGGGTATCACGGAAATTTTACTTGAACATTGAAGAATTCATTGCTACAATTGCACAAAATCTGCAGTGCAAGCTTTAGGAACTAGTTTTGGGAATCTCTATCACTTGTGGGAGTCTCAAACAAATTATTCATAAGAAGGTTGACTCCTCAAGAACATCTAACAGTTGTAGAGCAAAACCAACTTTTTTAAAACTAAACGAATCGGTGGAATATTAGAGAGAAATAAAACAAGCCTTCTCAATGATAGAATCTAAACAGGCATTAATCAGACCCAAATTCAGTCATCTACATGCCAAAACGTTTTAGAAGAACATCATGGGGTGGAAAACATTTGGGCAATGGACAGACGTCTAAATCGAAGCCGGAGATGATTACGCAGAGAGTGGACGCTTTGAAGACGCTATAGACACCGGAGACAATTATGCACCACACACCAGATACCCCGGAGACGCTTAAGACGTCGAAGACGATTACAGGACACGTAGGAGAGAAATGATGGCCAACTACAGAAACGGACACCAGAGAAAGATCAGATGAGCCATTTTGGGAATAACAGTTATTTTAACCCTAATTCCCAAATATCCAACAATTTTAATTAATTTGATTATTAGCACCTATAGTCTAAAAAAAAAGATTTTAAAAATTTTAAGAGGATGCCAATTATGAACGGAATCTTAACGATATTAAAAGTTTCATCAATTGAAAATTTTATTTAAATGTTAAGTTTTGACTTAAATTAAATTATTAACATTCAAATTCATCTTTTACCCTTATATTTAAGATAACTTATAGAAAAGATGAACTGTTCCACACGAATGGAAAATGTATTATATAAAATATTCACTCAATAACAAAATATTTGGTGATTTAAATAACGTATCATAGTCTAGGATAAGCTTACTTCAGATCCAATTCTATCAAAATTGCTAGCTCGGGCCAACTGAGTCGTTACTCCACCCACCAAATGCCTGAAGTGGCATAGGTCCATCGATCACAGCGGTTACTAGACAATAACACCCCATCTTTTAGCCTTCCTCTTCAGATTTTTATTTATTTTATATTTTGTATAGTTTTAAAAATTAGATCGGATCGGTCGATTTGACCGGATTAATTCAAAACTTATAAGTTTACCGGTTCGATTACATTTAAAAACTGTAAGGTTAAGAGTTCGACCGGTCGATTTAACCGGTTCGACCGATCGATTTAATTGATTCGATTCGGTTTAACTTACAATCTGACCCGTTTCAACCCAACCTAATTCAACTTATTCTTCTTCATTTTTTTTTAATTTTTTAGTTTAATTCTACTCTTCTAACTTTTTTTTACTTTTTTATTATTTTTATTATTTGTTAAATCTATTATTTTATTTTTATTTTTATTTAATTCTTATATGATATTATTTATTTATTTTATATTTTATATTTTATTTAAAATAATAAATAATAAATAAAAAAATTTAATATAATA
>JAOXYD010001627.1:0-29219 GCA_028565735.1 Pinacopodium congolense | reverse complement strand
AAACACTCACATAAACAAAGATTATGATCCAAACTTGTGTTAATCATGCACTTAAGACATTCAAGAACCTGTCCAAATCTATAAATTAGTTTAAAACACAAAACATACAATAAATTCGAATTAAAATCAAAACAACCCATGTTCATGCATGTATATGAATAAAAGAGATGAAATGAGTGAAATAAGGGTTTAGATTCCTCCAAATATTGCTCCAAAGTGTTATACATCCTTCAAACACCTCAACAAACTCGTAAAACTCCATAGAACAACCTAGAAATCACATGAACAAAACTGAAAAAGGAAGAACAGAAAAAGAACCATAATCTAAGGAAGAAAAGAGAAAACCTAAGCTAAATCTCTTAATTGGAGCCTCTAATCTGTGTTAATCTCCGTAAAAATAGGTTATCTGGCTTCTTATATATGTCCCTTGCAATTAGGAATTAAGTGGACAAGTCGCAGCAAGTGGATCTGCAATTTGTAGTTGAAAATATCTTAACTAGTGCTAAAAAGGCACGTGAAAAACACTAGAATGACGCCATTTAAAACACTAGAAGTCCCTAACTTCAGTAAAATACAGGTCACTAGGAGTAAAACGTGGGTAGCTATTAACACCATTTTACTCTAATTTCAGCACCATTCTTCCCCATTCCTTAGATTTCCACTTCAAATTGATGCTAATATGCAAATATAATAAATCAAGACACAAATTAACTCAATTAACATCATAATAGGGATGGATATGCATTAAAATATCATAAAAACTATATCAATTTAGGACTTATCAATGTTAGATGCAACTAATGGATGGGTGTTAATCAACAAGGCAGTAGTTGATGCAAAGATGTATATAGCAATCATGCTGTCTAACTCATAGATTTGGGGTAGCAGGAACATCATTCCATCCTCTACACCATAAACAAAGGAAATTGATATCCTGAGGTTAGAGAAATAAGTCACAAACCTCACATCCTTATTAGAGCAAGCTATTATTGGAAAAAGGAAAATCAATTTATATGAAATTTTCTTTTTATTTGGTCATTTGACGGATTCATGCCTTACCTTATAAGATTACGAATAGGTATATGCCATCGAGGGACCCTAAGGTATAATCCAGGGTGGAAGGATCACCCAAATTTATGATATAAGGGTAACCAACATAGAGGAGATAATAAATTTTGACTTCTTACCATATAGTGGCCACTAGGGTTCAAATCTCAACTTGCTTTTTACTAGTTACAAAAACCAAGGCCATCTCGACCTCCACCACCATAAGCTAGAGGCATGCCACTTGATGAGATTGTGAAGAATGTAGCCACTAACACTCTACAATTTTACTAGGATACAAGGAGTAACATTAAAATGTGCAGACTTAAACAAACATTGTGACTGTAAACTCAAGTCTCCAATTAACTTCCTAGTCAACGAGAGAGGAATCTTAAAGAGAAAGTGTCTACTATATTTGTGAGGAGTACTAGGAGAGAAAGGAAAAGGAGTTGGGCCAAAAAGAATCAGGATAATAGAAGGTGGATGTAATTTCTTCTAAGGTATGTGATACCACTTTTATTATTCGTAACCACATTCCAATTCCTTTTTCTAATAGGTTGGCAAAGAGGGAGGATTGAGTAAAGATGGAAAAGAAGTAAGAGGAGAAGAAGGTGAAGGAAAAGTAGTCCTAGACTTTTTTCGTAGCATAGAGGTGACTTTACCTTTACTTGAGGCTATTAAAGAATTGTTGAAGGAGTGAATCATGCAGAAGACAAAGAAAAGGGATAACGCAAAAGCAAGTGTGAAGGTAGATGTACCTACAACTCCACTATAAAAGATACTACCTAAACATATATTGGTATCGTCTACATTCCCTGCACAATAAATAACATGAGGTACTCCTTTGTGCTATTCACTTGTGGAGTCTGAAGTTTCTTTAAATGTTAAGTGAGGCATGAAAAACTAGGTTTAAAACTAACAACCTTAAACAAGAGCTTACTAGGAGGCACCTTAACCATAACCTTGCATTTTTACATTTTCCTTTTCTCTAAATAGGATTTGGTTTATTTCCATTTAAGTGTTTTATTTGATTTTTGCTTGTTTTATTTTTATATGCAAGAAGGAGCTACAATCTTTCTCATCAAACCTAATATGGTCTCCACATCCCAGGGTAGTATTCTTATTCCCATGCCTTTATGTTTTTTTTAAATTATTTTCAGACATTATAGGTGGTAGTTTACAAGTTTGATTTTTATGCACTTCATTTATTGGTGATGATTTATATATTTTATTTTCGAATCATCTTTAAATTTAGTTGAATGTTGATTGTTGTATTTGAAAGCAATTGATGTTTTTATTTCAGTGAACTTTGATAAACTCTTGAAATAGTCACTAATTTTTAAAAAATTATTTTCTTTTTCATTTGAGTGTTTGGATGTGTTTTTTATAGTCCATATGTATGATATTAAGTGTTTTAAGGATGTTTTGTATGGTTATCATGTGAATTTGGAAATAGGATGCTTGAAATAATGTGTTAATATATGTATAAAAAGTTTTTGTGATGTTGAATAAAGTAAGCAAATTTCACTATGTTCGCTTCAAACCAATGTAATGGTTAAAGTTTATGAGTGGCGTTAGTAGCCAATTAAAAAGGTAATCTAGCCTAGTAAATAAGAGTTTTAAAGATAAAATGATAACGTTCTCTTCAAAAAGCCTGATGATATCTCAAACAAGCTAAAAAGAAATATCCTAGTTAAATAACTAGGGTCATTCATGACAAGATATTTATCCTATGTAAAAAGGGTAGGTGACCTCTTACATATTGCTCCAAGTTCAAATTATGTTGTGCTTTTTGGTTATTTTGAATATCCTTGACTAAGTTGATATGATGCTATGTAAAATGACTTTAATACTTGGTATTTTGGATATTAGGTTACTTTCTTACTAACTTTTTGCCTTACTTATGATAAAATTATTTTTGGATCAAGATGGAATTAAAATTTGTGAATTAAATTAATGGCATTGAGTGAATTCTACTATATCTAATTAGTCTTCAGCTTTTGATCAAGATTGTTTTACGTAAAGTGTTTAAGTTATGACCTGAAGACATGCAATAACTTAAGTGTGGAATTAATTGATAGGGATGTATTATGATTTAAAATGTGACTTCATATGGTCTAATCCTTCTTTTTAAGGATAAAATTCTCAATTTCTGTTCATATTATGTTGGTTAATAGATTGAATATGCTAACACAAATTATGGACCAAAATATAAAGTTTGGAGAAAAATTAGAGCAAAATAGACCAAGAAGCAACTTGACAAAGAGTTTACTGATGGTTACTACAAGAGCTAAATGGTGCTATTAAGTCAATTAGAACCAGTGTTTAATCCCTTTTCCAAAATCATGAATGGTTGTTGATTTAAAGGTCATTTAAGTCAGTCCAACCACCATTTAACTTCCAACCAAAAAAGGGCAAATCAAACTTTTATGTATACAATAAATTTTAACCCTAATTTTGGCATATTTAAAGACCAAAGAGGAACATTTTCATCAACTTTCATACCCTATTTAGCAGCCATACTTTTTTCTTCTATTTTTCCTTTGTTTTAGTGTCTCAAGCTTTCAATTCAAGATGTAGCTGCTTTTAATCATTTTTTTAATGTTATAAATAGCTTAAACTTTAGTTTCATCTTGTTATTAATTCTATTTAGAAATTATTTTTCTTATATTTCAGTTTTGTTATGTTTTTACATTTTTTTATGTTGGATAATGAATGAACTTAAGAATTTAATTGAATAAATTGTTTTGCTTCCAATTCCAGCCTTTATACGTGTTATTTTAGTACATTTTCTTTCCATTTATCTTCTATTTTAGTTAATTTCAGTATGCTAGGGTAGATTTCTTTTAGGAAAGAAGATATTGAAAGGAAGATGGATTTATAATTAAGAAAATTGAATTTATTTTTAATGGGCATTGTATTTTAGGCTAACATTGAGTTGGAATTCATGTTAAATGCTATTAATTAGGAAATGTACTTAGGTTTGGCCATCCTATTAGCAATTTCAAGTTTAATTGCTAGATATAGGTTTATGATCCGTAATCATCATTACCAAATACCTTAATTAGTACTATGTTAATTGATTTTGTATGTAAAAATTAATGAACTTTTAATGATTTTGCATGTAACTCTCTGAGTTACATAGTCTAATCTTGTGCGATTATGGCTTAAGTTAGTCGTTCCCTAGTACTTAAGGCTATCAGGCCTTTGAATATAACGATCGTATCCTAGGTTATCGCATGGTTAGGTATAAGTTTTCTATAATATAATATTTATCTAAAATTAGAGGGACATATGATACAAGAGATTATTTATGTCTATAAGCTAACATCATGAGCATAGCACAATCTTTACATTTTTATGATCAATTGTAATTCTTGAATCACAGAATTTTCTACTGCCCAATTTTCTTTAACTGCTTTTTGTTTATTTCTATTTTGCATTCTTGCTTATTTGCATTACTTTTTTTGTTTATTTTAATTTCACAAAAATTTAGGGGATTTTTATGACTTTTTATTTTTCAATTGTGCAATAGTAAAAATTACTTTAACTCATTCCAACCCTCTATATTAGCTACATTATGTTTAGCTTAGGAAAATTTGGATTGAATTTATGTTTTCAATATGTACTTAAGACTCTCTTCATGAACTTTATGCCTTGTTTTGAAAGTTTGAATTTTTGAAAATGGTAATGCATAAATTTAGGGGGACTCATAGATTGTGAAGTTATTATTTAAATAAAAATTTTAAATATTAAAAATTTTAAAATGTGGCATAATTTTGAGTAACTCACAGGAAGTTAGCCAAAATTATGAAGTTTTATACTATTGTGACAAATATTATGATTTTGAAACAACTTTTGTTGTTGGGTTTAAAGTGGATTAGTTGTATAAAGTAATGATCTACATCCTTTATATAATGATTATGTGGTAAGCATTTCCACATGTCTTGTAAAATTGTTTTTTTTTTTTGGTTTGTTGCCTTTCATTATATAAAAAAAGGGGGCGTATCCCTTTTGGAATCAATAAGTGATTTTGTTTAGTATTTTATTTCATGATTTGAGTGTGATCAACTATTGGTATTTTCTTGGATTTATTTTTGATATAATTGGTATCAGTAAGTCCTTTTTAAACAATTGCTATAGGCTCTCTTATTATTTGCAAAAGTTGAATTTTGCTATAAATGATTTTAACAATTGGTACCAATCTCATTTTAATAATTGGTATAAAAAAGTCTCATTTCAACAACTCTGGTATCAATTTTATTTAATTTTACGATATTAACCCTTTTTTACAACAATTGGTTTCATTTTTTATGATGATGTGGTTTTGAAAATTTTTTAAATAAGATTTGATTGATGATGTCCCCACTTAAGTTTCTATGATATGTTAATTTGAGTTTGAATGCCATATTGTGTTTCATTAAGGGGGAGGGTATTTGAGAAGCAGTTTTTAAAATGTTTTTACAAATTCTTAAGTGCAATTTTGTTTGGAAAAAGTGATAGAAGTCGTGTGAATATTTTCATATGTGATCTGTTTATATTCGTATTAGAAACTTAAACATTTTTGTATGTATGCCTTTTAATGATTACAAAAGGGGGAGAAGATTAAGTGTGATACTAGGTTGAGGTACAAAATTTTTTTGTTACAAAATTGTTTGCATGGTTTGTATGTATAGTTTGTTTGTTGTGTATTTATAATATTACATGGTTTTTTCATCATAAAAAATGGATTGATTGTTAAACTAAGTGGTGGATCTACCATTGTTTTAGTGATGAAAAAATGTCTTGACTAATACATTTGTGGAGTTTGATGTTTTTAGGATAGGTTTCGAAGAAATGTATCATGAAGAGGCATGTATATTGAACCTTGGTGTTGAAGAACATCATTTGAATTATTTAGACAAGTTAAAGAACTATAGATGAAGGCCAAAATGGAATGAAGAGGATTCAATTTTGAAGTGGAATTTGATGATGAAGATAGAAAAAGATCAAGTTCAAGTTCAAGTTCAAGATAGTATTTTTAATAGGTTTTTTTAGCTAGTTTATATAAATCTTATCTTAGTCTTTCCGTAATGTCTAAGAGGTCACATCATTTATAATGCATTCATGTTTATAAATTTTTAAGGAAAGTTGGTAAATTATGTTAACATAACTATGTTAATTTGTGTATTTAAGTTAAAAAAATTTTAATGTAGTTAAGTTATGTTTAATGATGTTTGAAATATGTTATAATGTGTGCAAATGAGTTAGGAGTTCATTTGGAATGAATGTTGTGAGAAAAATTGCATGGAAACTTGTCTATACAATGGAATGGTCGACAAGTGACCACTTGAAGTGAGATTCACATCAATGACTAGAAACTAATAGTACGAAAGTTTTATTGAATTTTAATGCAAATAAATGTTGCTGATGATCATAAACAGTTAGTAGATTGATTCTGTGCTACAAATAGGTGTTTTATCAGGTTTTGGTCATTTAGGAAGTGTGTGAAACATCTATACAAAAGATTTGACCAACTTTGAGGTTGCTTATCAGTTTATTATGATCTTTTGTGTGAGATTGTTTAATTTTTAAGAAATTTTTGTGATTAGATGTTTCATTTCATAAAAAAATTTAAAGTGAACCCTTATACACCTTAGTAGGTCAAGAGTGACAAATTTTGTTTGATGCTTTTTTTTCTCTTTTAAGAAGTGGGTTTGTGAAGAAGAAAAATTGAGAGTGGAATTCTGTAAGGGGTTATTATTAAGCCTTCTAAACAAAATAATAGAGTATTGAGAGTTTATTCTTAAACCTTTGAAGAAGGAGAGTTAAAGTTGTTATTCTTCAACATAAAAAAAATAAGGGAGTTGTTATTCTTTAGCCCTTTAAAACGAGGGAAAAGTTATCCTTAACCTTGAGAAGTGAAATTTAAATTGTCATTTAAATTTTGTTTGCTATAATGAAAATCTCAATAATGTTTGTTGAGATCTGGATATAAGAGAAAATGGACATCTTTGAACTAGGATAAATTAGTTGTTGTTTTCTCTTCCCTTCTCCTTTATTTATTTACAAGTTGTTTTATTTGTTTATATTTTCTAAAATTATTATTTTTTAGCTTTTACTTAATTGTTCTTTTAGTTAGGTGAATTAGAAATAGAATTTTAACTTTTCCCTATCAAAAAATTTTGTGACTTTAAATTGAATAACTTAAAAGAAATTTTGAAAACACTGATTTACCTCCCTTAAGTGCGATAGGGACTAACAGTTACCTTGTTCATTTAATTTTCTCTTAAATACCCATTTTTCAATTTCTATTAGATAGTCTTTTGGTTGTGTTCCTAGACTCCAAACTTTGTTTCTTTCAAAATGATTTAATTCTTTATTGATATTCAAAACCCAATTTCATCACCTAATGTTTCTTCTAAACTCTTGGGTTCAATTTTAGATATATATTAATATGAGATAAATTCTTAAAACAAGAATGAATAGCAACTAATAATGTATATAATGTGTATAAGTTTTAAATCAAAATAAACCAAAGAATTATATTTAAACAATACCAAATACACAATAAGGCAAGTATGCCTAGCATTAAGTAGTAGAGCGAACGTCAGTTAAAGTTATTGATAGGGATGAATTTTGTTATGTTTTTGTATGTCATTTTATATGAATTCATCCCTATTTTTTATATAAATGTGCTGAATTTGTGTTATTTTTGTATTAAATGACAGGTTTGATCTATTAAGACAAATTCTTGACAAAAATACAAATTTTTTGAAGGATTTAAAGCAAAAATGGAGCAAGGATCTATTAATTTAGGTCATCAATGGTGAATGTTTCAACTCATCAACGATGACGTTGAAGGAGCAGCATATCACCGTGAAAGGGAAAAGTCTAGATCCTTCAATAGTTTTTCATCAAATCACCATTTAAGGAATTTAACCTGTCATTAAAGGAGCTGATAGTAAAAAAAAAAAAATGGCAAATCAATCTTTGGTCATTCTAGAATATATCCTAATTGGAAAGGGTATAAAAAGAAAATAGAAAAGGGCAGAAACGTGACTGTTAAGGCAAACATTCCACTCCTAAAAGCTTCAACTTGTTTTATTCATGTTTTAGGTTTCTAGATTAGGATTTTTCTTTTGTTTCAATGTTAGACAATTTAATTCAGTGTTATAGGTAGTATTACTCTTCATTTCTAGTTAATGGATGTTTTTATTATATTTTTGTATTTTCATGTTAAGCTATGTTTAGATTGAATATTTAGTGGATTTTAGGCATGAACTTCTTGGATAATGTATGGATGTTGGATTTAATATTAATAGATGTTTTTTCTTTTCTATGTCTAGCTTTTATTCTAGTTGTTTAATCTTTATTTCTTATTGTTTCAAGTCTGATTTTGTTAATTAGTAGCAAGTGTAGCGATTTCTTATTGATTTTTTTATTTGGTTTTTCTTAGTAGTTGAGATTTATATATTTCCCTTAGTTTTAGATTATTTACTTTTAGTTTTTTTATCAAATTAGGATTGCTAGAATTTCTATTTTGTTTATGTTATTTTAGGTTTAGTGAATTGAGTTGCATTTAGTTCATTATTAGCATAAATTTCTTGAGTTTTCATTAGAGTAAGTATGAGTCATTTTTATTTGATCTTCGTTTTGATTAATTTAAGCAGGTGTGGCTAATTTCCTAATAATTTAAGGTATTAAAGGCATAAAAGGTTATTAGTTATCAGAATGAAGTTAGGCTAGCATTGAATTAGTGCCTTTAGGCTTAGATTGGATTGGAACTTTAGTTGAACGTCAAGAATTAAGAGTTTCTAGGCTTGATTACACTTATGGTAATTTCCTATTCCGAATGCTAAGATTGAGCTTTCATACATAATAGTTAATAGTGATTTCCAAAAGTAGCGACATACTAGTTGGATATGTAGGCAAACTAAAGTAGTTAGTCTGAGGTTCAAATCCTTTAGGTTACACTTTCCGAGGTTACAAATTAGTGGTTTAAGTTAGTCATTTTTTATTATTTAATGCTTCATTTCTATTAAACTTAGAAAGCTTATTCGAGGTTATAGTAAGGTTAGGGCTATTCCTAGAGCTTGTTATATTTACCTACTTTAGATGAATTGAGGATTTGATAGGTTGTTAGATGCATAGATTAACATCTTAGGTAAAACACCATTTATTTAGATTCAAGGATCAATAATTATATCGAAAGCCCGATGATACCTTCAGCCCATTTCTTTAATATTATTATTAGTTTATCATTCTTTGCATTGTGCTTACCTCTTTAGCAATATTCCTTGCACCGTATCTTGTTTAGTCTCATTGTATCATGGGTATTTGTTTTTATTTTCCTTATAACATTCGAAATAGAAATTGCATCCTAGCTCCTTGTAGTTCAACCCTAGCTCACCCTCCTACATAGTGAGGTTCTGTTAGGTTTATTATTTGGTAGTTTGCGATGAGCTATCATTTTTTGATCTACGAGGACTTTTACCATAAGTAAAATTCTATCCCTATTATCTAGCCTATTTAAAGATGATTGACTGAATAGATCATACATCATAACAGCAATCATAAGAAGAAAGGAATTAGAAAGGTTCATGAGTTCATGATGGAGTTTTGATGTATAAGCTATGTCAAATACATTGATTTGCATTTTTTTGTACTGAATAAATTTCAACTTATTTTAGAATTGTTTTGAGGATGTGTCTAAGTGGTTGCTTAAGGACAAGCGATAATTTAAGTGTCGCAAGTACTTAATAGTACTATTTCTATAGATATTTTAGGCATAACTTGATGGTTATAATTATATATTTGAGGCAATTTTTATGTAAATTTTATATGTATTTGAATTAAACTTTGAATATGATATTACTCATATTGATTTCAGTAAAAAAGAATGTTTTTATACGTCTTGGTGAATATATTTATTCATAAAATGAGTTAGAAGATTAGTGGAAATGAAAAGTGGAAGAAGGATGACTTTTTAGTGTGCTTCAGACCTTACACCATGACCATGATTTTGGCCATAATCCCATAATTGTCCCACGACTGTGTCCTTAGCTGTGGGAAGTTTGGCTACCTGTCTTATTTAAGCTTATTTTTAAATCTTTTATGAGGACCTTCTATCTTTTGATGACTTAGAGTGGCCACCAAGAGACTAAAAGCCATTCCTAAGCCATTATTTTCATGATTTAAAAGCACTTGAAAGAGAATAATTAAATAGTTTCATCAAGTTTTACAAATCAAGAGACATTTCCTAGACCTATCATTGAAAATTCCAGCTTAAAAACACTTATGAGGATGATTTTTTCAAATCCTTTATCTTTTATGAATGTTGTTTTATCTTTTCATATGTTTCTAAATAGAATTCTTATAGTATCTAGATGATACCGAAGATGTAATTTTTAATTGTTCTTTCTTTTAATTGAATTTAATAATTCTATATTTTATTTTAGGTTTATGGATATCTTGTATTAGATTTGAGTTATATTTCATCATTTAATTTCATTTATCTAGATTGAAAAAACATTTATATGAATAGGTAAAAAGGCTTGCATTGGGTACTAGAGATAGGCTTATATAAATCTTTCAGATTAGATTCAAACCTAGACAAAATAATACGATCCACAAATCACAGTAATGTATCTAATCGGTTTTTTAATTAATAAGAGATTCTAACGAATAAATCAAGGGGATATGCGTTATATTGCCCAAGAAAGATCATAACTAAATTTAGGGATCTTATGATCTAAGTAAATCTAATAAATGATGAATCAAATTTAAATAATGAACATATAAATGTCTTAGGAGGAATAATCATCTAGGTCCTAAATCAATCATTGATTCAGATAGGTTAGAAAATATAGAAATGAAGAGTACTAGTAATTGACCAATTCTTATAGGACAACTTCTAGACTCATCTTAAACTAAACTAAGATATAATAAGTGCACTGGCCTTATTTATCTTGGTATTATTTAGTTCAAGCTTGTATCTTTATTTCAATTAGAACTTAGAGGAGATTGAGAGACCATCAATTATTAATAAAAAAAAATTAATTAAAAAAACTTAGTTTAGGATCATCTATACTATTGGAACAATGATTGATCATTGATATAAAGGATTATCAAAATTTTTAATTTAAATATTTTGTTAAACCAAGGGGGTTCACCTTATTTTGATGATGACACTAAACAATATTTAGACTTATAATTTTTGTGTTTTAAGTGTTTGAAAGACAAGTGTTAAAGTTGAAAAATGAAAGAATTTGGTCATAGAGTACCAATATGGAGCTTATGATGAAATGAAGAAGAGCCAAGAGGTTTGAAGATGAAGATAGAATTAATATAGGTTTACAATTATAAATTTATTATAAGTTTTACTTATTTTGCTTTGGGGGTTGATGAGGCTCATACATGAATAATTGTATACATAACCGATAGGGATGTTGTTTTTATAGTATTTCTATATGTGTTTCAATGTGTTTTCATCCCTCTTTTGAGGTTTAAATTCTTAATTTATGTTCCTATTGAGTTTACATGTAGATTTGATCTTAAGACACAAACACAATTTAAAAGGATCGAGCTTAGAGAAGAATTGGAACAAAAAGAGAAAGAAAAGCTTAAACAAGCACTAGTTTTACTATAGGTGATTTTGGGGATACATTAGGTGTACTTTTCGAACTTAGATTGTTTTGAGATTTTTATGGGGTGAAAGAATATCATGTGAGGAACATACATATCAAGTTTTAAAGCCATCGAAGGTGCATAGGAGGAGTTAGAATAGAAAATATAAAGAGGGGCAGAAGCTATCAATTTCAAGCACTTAAATGGTTGTAGTAAAACAATGTCGTTTAAATCCTCAAAAAAACCCCTATTTAAGTCATTCTTCCATCTCCTTCTATGATGGTCCATTCATGCGCCTTTTTACTCTACCGGGTAACCATTTAAGTCTCCCAAAACTTTGTTTCATGCCAAAACTAAAGTCAAACTTGACTTTTCATCTCCAAAACATCTCAAACACTAGGGGAGACATATTTAATGGAGGGAGGAGCTGATTTCATCACTTTTTACTCCCTACTTTGGCAGTGCCATTATTTTGTGTATTTTCCTTAGGTTTTAGGCTATTTTGATATCGCTTTCCATCTTGTTTTACATTCTAGTGTTAAATTAATGTTTTAAGAGTTAAATGTTTTTCATTTAGTTGTTTTTCTGCTTTCTTTCCATTTCATTTTATTTTCTCATGTATTTAGTTTGGGTTTTGTTAAATACTTGTAGAATCTTAGTTTATTGTTAGCTTAATATTAAAGCTTTATTTTCCAACTTTGTTCTCTTTAATTTCTTTATGTTTTCTTCCATTCTATCTTCAGTCTTGTCAATTTCAATTTATATTATTGTTAATTTCATTATGTTATCTTAGTTTTAATCGAGTTTGAAAATATTTGATGGATTAATGCATTATAATTATGATAATTGATTGGGTTTTGAATAGGCATTGTGATTTATGCTATGACTGAATTGGAATTCGGAATTAAACCATGGATTAGGGATTAATTTATGGGATTGGCCATCTTAAGTGTAATTTCTAATTCAGTTGCTAGGTTTTCACTTTTGATCCGTAATTTTAATTAGCAAAATCCATAAGTGCTAATAGGTTAACTGAGTTTGTAGGTAAACTTAATAGATTAGCCTAGAATTCGAATTTTATGAGTTAGATATTCTGAACTTATGTGATTATGGCTTATATTAGATGTTCTGAACTTATGTGATTATGGCTTAGATGACCTATTCCTTGGTATGTTAATGTTATAACACCACTAAATCTAGAGAACTTATTCTAAGTTGTTTTATGGTTAGGTGTAAGTTTTCTATCATATGGAACTTATCTAAAAATGGAGGAACATAGGATACAAGAGCTTGTTTATGTCTATAGGCTAGCATCTTAGGCATAACATAATTGACATTTTCAATGATTGATTATAATTCATGAATCCAGATATTATCTTCTCCCTAACGTTTCTTATTTGTTATTTGCTTTCTTGTTTTGTTTACTTTAATTTTATTAATTTCCTTTTAATTGTTTTAAATTCCTTCGCATATAGGGTTTTCTTTTATTTTTCTTTTATGAAACATTAGGATAGTTGAAAATTATAACTAACTCTCTGTAAGATCAACCCTAACTTCCCCTGCTACATAGTAGGTTAGTTAGATATTTTATTATTTGGTGGTTCATGGTAAACCTACTAATGGCTTAGTATATAAACGTAAGAATCATAACTAAAAGCAATTTATGTAGGGAATATTATTTATATTATCTTGATGAGTTAAATATGTTTTAGGTAAGTTTTTTAATGTTTGTGTGAGTTAAGATATGTTTTAAAATTTTGGGAATTTTTTAAAGTGGTTTAGAAATATTTTGGTCAAGTTTTGATATGTTTTTTAGGATGCACAACACTAGTTTAACATGAGATCAATGGCATTATTGTGCAACCCATATTAAAGTGGGACTTTAATAGTAGTACATCAATAATGTTTGTTTCTCGATCATAACCATCATTGTTGTTTGGATTTTATACTTTAACTACTATTTTTTAAGGTAAAAATTATTTTAATGCTATTAAACATTTAGTAATGATAAAATATGACTTTTTAAAGGTTCCACACATATAAGCAGGTGTATTTGCATTAATGTTATGCTCAAATGATATGAAGTCAATGATTCAAGTGTTAAAAACATTGAAAGTATGGTTTTAGTGAAGTTTTTGGTTAAAGTTTAAGTTGGCTTTACGAGTAATATTTGAGCATGTTTTTACATACATCTTAAATTTTTCATAAGCCTCTTGATATGCCATTTTGAGCTAAATTGAAATTCTTTCCAAGTGTATTTTCTGAGATATAGTAGTATTTTGAGGAAACAATTTTCCTTAAACATTGGAATAGGGTTGACAATGTTATCCTTGAGATTTGAAAAAGGATTGTAATTCTAACATTGTATTTATGACTTGATATAGTTAAATTCTTAACAAATTGTTAGGGACTAGACACAGGAGAAAGTAAACATCTCGAAACAAGTATAAATCATTTGTATCCCTTCTTCCTTACTCTTTTATATTTAAGCAATGATTGAGTTAATTTATAAGTTATGTTGTTATTAGATTGTTTAATTTTCATTCATGTAATAGTTCATATTGATCATATTATTAAATTATCTATTTATTCTTATAATTATTTATATTTACTGTATTCTTCTGTATTTGAATTTAAAATTTTATGCTGAAAATTAATATCTTCTCCTCTAAAATTTTTAAAGCTCCTAATTCGACCCCTCTCTTAGGTGCCAAATAAAACTAACAATTAGTATTAAAGCATACTTCTTACTTTGTTGAAGTACTAGTGAATGTATAAGAAAAGATAACCATGGTGTATATGATGAACACTTATGCTCCCTCTAATAGTTTAGAAGGAAAAAACACAAGTAGGGATCTTTATTTTGTTGGCAACAATCACTTGTATTGAAAGACCAAGATGAGATGATTTTTAATGACTGATATTATAAAATTATGGAGGATAGTCTCATAAGAGACTCTGATGCCTTCCAAACTTATAGGAAATCAATTAGTGCCTAAATGTGAAGATGAGCGGCATAATAAAGGTAAAAAATCAGTCTCCCTTAACAATAAAAAACATCTTTTTATTATGCCTCAAGTATGAATGAAGGTAATAGGATATCCATATTCAAAATAGCTTAAAATATTTGGCATACCTTAGAAATTAAGCATGAAGACAAAAATCAAGAAAAGTAAGGAAACTTAGTATGATAACTCATCAATCTTAGCTTTTCCATATATCGCATCAAGGGTTAATTTTTGCTATGTATGCTCATTTTGTGAATATAATAAATGTTTTAAAATGTCTAATGTATTTAAATGTTGACTTTGTTAGGAAGATCCTTAACTCCTTGCCAAAATTGTGAGAAACAAAATTCACCACAATCTAAAAAGTGAAGGATCTCAATGTCCTCCCCTTCGACAAGCTAATTAGTTCACATTTGACACATGAGATTCGGTTAAAGGAGACTCAAGGAATGGAAATTGTTCCTAAAAAGAAGAACATCGCATTTAAGGTTACAAGGAAGGAAGAAAAGAAAATTGAAGAATCCTTATATTAAAACAAAGATGAAGAAATTGACGTCATCATAAGAACATGAAAGAAACTTATAAGGAGGGAGGAATGAATTTGTGGAAGGGAAGGTAAATCACTTCTAAAAAATAAAATAGCTATCATAACTTGTTTTAAATATGGTGAAAAAGGTCACTTGAGATCGTGTTGTCTAAACCTCTAAGAAGAAGTTGAAGAAAGAAAAGAAAAAATTAAAGAAAAAGAAAGCATTAAAGGCTGAATGCACCAAATTAAGCGAATCCTAGAAAAATGAAGTGGTGAATGCATGTTTTATAACATATGATGAGGTATGTTCTTCCCATTCTAATTTTAATGATAATGAATGTGATGTTGATTACAGTTATGAAACAATGTTAAAAAATTTAGAAGAATTGACTAAGAAGAAGAAGTTGCATGCTAGGATAAGGAATCCTTAAAACCCTTATATGAGCATAGATTAGAAAATGAAAGACTTAGTCAAGAAATAATCAATAAATAAGGATAGTGATGGTTTAGTGGATGAAAAAGTGTCATTATGTAAAGAAATAGAATCTTTTAAAGAATCACTTGTAAAATTTACTAAATGAAATGAGAAATTAGAAAAAAAAATTTCAGTTACTCAAAAGATGAGTAATAATAAACATGGTTTAGGTTATAGTAATAATAATGAACCACTGAGTAGTAAGACTACTTTTGTAAAGGGTCAGAACATAGAAGATAAATCTCCACGTAGGCCAGTTATGCAAAATGCATCTACTAATGGACCACAACTTAGGCTTCATGTATTCATGTATGTCTAAAGACCTGGGACATTAATATAATTTTAATTTAATGATAGAAAACATTTTATCAACCTAAGAAAAGTTTGCAATAAAGGTCTTCTAATGGTTTTAGGCCTAAATATGGTTATAGAAATGCATATAGGCGTTAATCACCATTATTTTACACATATTGTGGCTATTATAGACATGTAGCATGATGTTGTTATGATAGACTTAGAGATGTTACACTAAAAGATAGGGATAGGCTTCTAACAAACTTTGCAGGACCCAAGATGATGTCGATACATTGATAGTACACAAGAAGGGAAACAAATAATACGTGGAAAGTGGTTGTTCAAGAAACATGATAGATAATCCTTTCAAATTCATTTCTTTTAATAGTAAGGATGGTTAATTTGTCACTTTTATAGATAATGTCAAGGGTAAGGTAATTGGCATTATAAAGTTGGTAAGGATTATTTTCCTTTGATTAAAAATAAATTACTTATTAAAGGATTGAAGTGTAATCCGTTAAGTGTAAGTCAATTATGTGACAAATATTATAAAGTGTGTTTTAAAGGAAATGAATGTGTTATTTTAAGAGTTAGTGATGGTAGTATTGATTTCTGAGGAACAAGAGAAGGTAATAATTATATTATCAATTTAGATGATGTTACTAACCTTGAAGATAAGTGATTGATTTCTTTAAGTGAATATGTATGGATTTGGCATACAAGAATAAGACATGCGAGCATGGATCTTTTATCAAAAATCAATTCCAAGCAACTTGTTAATGGGGAAACAAGCAAGAAGTTCACTTCCAAGTAAGAGTAGACTTCTAGACCCCATTAAGTTATTCATATGGATTTATTTGGTCTAACAAAAGTAGCTAGTTTTGGTGTTAAATCTTAAACATCGGTAATTGTTAATGACTTAGTAGACTTACATGGGTTTTATTCTTAATTAGTAAAGATGAATGTTTTAAGTCATCTATGACCCCAAAAAAAGTAATCAAAATTAGATAGGTTTATTCATTACATCAATTAGGAGTGATTATTATTGAGAATTTGATAATGAATTGTTTCAAACTTTTTATGGAGACCACTATAACTTTTATAAAATTTTGACCTCTAAGACTCTACAGAAAAATGGTGTTGTAAAAAGAAAGAATAAGACTTTGGAATAAATGGCTAGGATGATGATTAATGACTATGAATTACCTAATTATTTTTTGGATGAATTTGTTTCATGTGTTTATCTTATCAATAATAAGCTAAATATTAGGCATAAGATAGATAAAACCCTTTATGAGTTTTAGAAAGGAAAGAAATATAAAATTAGTTATTTTAGAGTTTTGAATGCAAGTGTTACATTTTAAATACTAAGGGTAGTTTAGGTGAGTTTGATTTCAAAATCGTTGAAGGTATCTTTTTAGGTTATTCATTGACTAGTAAAGCATAAAGGATGTTCAGTAAGAAAACTCATATCATAGAAGAATCTGTGTAAATTATTTTTTTTATGAAACTTACAAGAAATTTCTTGAAGATGATGATGCAAGTTTTTCTAAGGAATTCGAAAAGCTATCACTTGAAGAGGAAAGGGAAGAAGGACAAACCTCACGCATGCCAATTATTGAGTCAAGGGAAAAAAGGAAGAATGATGAGCTAACAAGACATTGAAAAAACAAAAAGGATTATCCCTCCCAAGTGATATCTAACAAAGGTAATGCTACATGTTGAGTGAACCTAAGTTTTATTAAAAATATAAATTCAAGAATCATACACAAACATTGCTAAAACACTCAAATAGGTAAGCTCACCTTTTATAGTGTAGTATAGCTAATGTGAGTTTGGATTGTAGATCCAAGAAGACTATGATTATTAGAAAATTCCCATCCTTAATATTTAACCTACTCAATAGGTTTTTGATTTATTGAATAAAGAAAATAAACAAAAGAACTAAAAGGAAAACTCTAAGACATATCACAAAAATTAACAAGCAATTATAAAGTCAAGATCAAGATAGTTAATCTCCTAAAGATGTATTTGTATTCATCACTCAACCTTGATTTAATAATAAACCAAATATGTTCCTAAATCACATGGAATTAACCCTTAAATATAATATTATAATAATAAATGCCTAAAAGATGTATAACTATAGAGTTGATAGTACCTAAACTATACATGTTTTAGGCAAAGTTTTATGACGAGGCAAAGTTTTATGATGATTATCTTCAAATTGAAGAAATATTCCATGTTAATTATGTGAATATTGAGTTATATATTGAAATAAGATGTCACTTATATACTGTCTATTGATTTTCTTTATTTTATAGGAATTTTGTGGAAATTCTAATGAAATTTTAGAATTAGAAAAGATATGAAATCAATTAAAGAATTTTGACATCACATCATGAAGTTCCATACCAAATTTCAAGGCGAAAGGACCAAGAGCATGCAAAAGCCAAAAAACTAGCTTAAAACCATGGCCTGAGACATACCCTATGTCCTAGTCCATGTAACTGCTCTAGAGAGAATCATACGGTAGGACACAAGGTGTGTCATAGGCCATGGTTTTGCCCATCCCTGCTTGAGTTTTTAATAAAATTTTGATATCTTTTCACAATATTTTCCCACTACAATCCTCTAAGAAGCCACGAAAGAGGGAGGACAAATCTTAAGCCATCTTACAAGGGTTTTTCACAAGATTGAGGGAGAAGATAAATTAAAACATATCAAATTGAAGTTTAAGACTAGATTTCACTTCAAGATTCATTAACATTAAGATACATGAAAATAAGCCTTTCTAATTCCTTTCGTCATATGATTGTTCTTGTGATATTCTTAATTTTTAGGAACTAATTTTTTTCACATCATTTGGATTGTTATGAACCCTAAGATGTAGTATACATTATTTTCTTTTAATTTAATATGAATTTACAAATTTTCCTTAAATCACTTGTAGAGTTAATTAAGATTGGTTTTTTAATTTTTATGATCGTGCAAAATTCAATTCCAATTGTATGAAATCATATGTTTAGATGGACTAAATCAAATATATGAATAAATCTTCTATAGATGATTCATTTTACATGGCGTCTTAAGCATCATGAATCATGTGCATAAATTTAGTCAAACATGTTTTCAAAGTACTTAAAATTTAAATAGAGCATTTATTTACATATCATTTAGTCTTCTGGCATGAGGGTAAACACCTCATCATGAATAACCTTTAATTACTCAACTAGGTTCCTCTGAGAATCTTCTTTTAGAAGTTAACTAGCCTTTTGATGTGAAGGAAACACTTTGTCATGAATACCTTTAGTTACTCAGCTAGTCACCCTCCGAAATGACTACTAGCACCACGCATTAACTTTAACTTTTTTATTCGTATGGAACTAGTAGATTGAAAAAGATTTATGCTTACTTATTTAACATACATTTTTAATATATTTAAGCATTAACTACATCCTATTCTAAATACAAGATGGGCTATGTTGTTGAATCCTCTTAGTACACTTAGCACCTAAATTATATTTCCTTTCACTTTCCTTTTCATAACTATATTTCCTTTTAATTTCATTTTATTGTGGATTTTTGTCATAAGTTGTGGAATATTTTTCTTTTTGCGCAATTTTTTCAGTTCAAACTCATTACCTAGATCACAGCCGTGATCCAATATGCGTAATCCACTGGATGCTTTCAATTTTGCAATTTTTGCTAATGAATTTTAGTTCCGAAAGCTCCCTCTCATATTCTAAAACAAAATAATTCACAAATCAAAAATTTTTGTAACAAAAATTGAAAATAAAATCAAAGAAACATAAACATAAACTCAAATTCAAATGAAAACAAATGAAACATTCTATAAGTCTACCCTAAGTTTGGTTTTCCACGCAATAAGTACTTATTTAATGTTGTAAACTCAAATAACTCGTCGAACTCATTCTTTTTAAATTTTTTTTATTCCAAGTATGTTTTTTCTTATCCTTTTATTTAGAGCTCCTAAAATCCTTAAATGTTTCTTTTCTTCATTCTTCATGATCTCTTAATTAAGGGATATACCTTTTTCTACTCCTTCATGCTTATAGCTCAACTTCATAATCAATTTGAACTTTTATGAATCATATGTTGTTTTCTCTTACATCAGCTTTAAATGTATTTCCTTAGACACATCCAAAGAAGAAAATTTTTGTTTTTTATTAGAAGATGACTTAATTATTCAAGGAGTTGGGAAGGTGATTAATTCACTTTTAATCCTGAAGATCAATTTCTTTTCTTGCACATCTATTAAGGCCCTTGTTATTTGTAGACATGGCCTACCCAATATCAAAGGAATTTCATCTTCATCTTCCACATCCAAGATCATATAATCTATAGGAAATCTGAATTTATCAATTTTCACTTACATATTCTTAATGATACCCCTAGGATAATTTATTGATCTATATACTAATTGAATGCTCAACATATTGGGCTAATGGATCTCTAATCCTAACTCTCAAAACATGTCATGAGAGATGCTTCTAACTCTTAAATTAGCTAAAGTTGCATTCAAATTTAAGTTATCAATAGTGCAAGGAATTGAAAAATTCCCTAGATTTTTTTAGCTTCGAAGGTAGTTTGCTTACCAAAACTACCCAACATTCCTTATTTGATGTCTCCTTTGAAGTTTCCTCCAACTTCTTCTGGTTAAAAAGAGATCCTACAAGAACTACGCATGCTTTGGTACTTGAAAAAGAGATTCAACAAGAAAGATGCTAATCTATAATTTCTTAATAAGATTTAAAAACATAAATAAATGCTTCATTTTTTTATCCTCATAGAGTGTTCTTGGATATAGAATTTATGATTGATACTCTTTGAGTTCCTTCCCCATATATTTCTCCACGTTTTTCTAGTCCTTTCTCTTTCTAGCTCCTTCTTCTTCATTATTAGTATTCACAACGTTCTTGGCTTCCTTTCAAATTAAAGGATCTTCCTTATCATTTCTCAACATCACTATATTTACCTTCTCTCTCAGATTCTTCTCTGTATTGTTTGGTAAGGTACATAATGGCCTCTCATAAACACTTTTGACCATTTACCCTACTTAGTTCCCAAAAATTTGTATAGATGCCTTGATGTTCCAAAAATGACGATCTAAAGTTGTATTTGGCCAATAGCTCCTCCAAACTAGGTTTTCTAGGTTATTACTAGGGTTGAAAGCCAATGGATGACTTTGTCTAAAAAAACTTGGTGATTTTTTCACTTTAGGTTGTATATGTTGCTATACAGGCTGTTTAACCTATTCCCTACATAATCAACTTATTTTATTTTTCGATTACTTCTTAATGCCTAGCACTTATGATTGTAGTGCCCTCTCCCACAAAAATCGCAACTCATCACTTGATATGATATATAGGCAATGATCATACTGTCCAACTTTCTTGTTATGGCATTTACTTTAGCTTCCAAAGAGGTCACTATATCATTGTTACAAACACCTCTACTTTATTTAGTTTTTTCTCATACATTCCTCAATTGATAGTTATTCATAGTGATATTCTCAATTTGTCCTTAAAGTTTCTCCAATATATTAAAATTCATAGTACCCCTAAATGGAGGAATCAGTTAGTTGTTTTATGGCATAGCTTATGCTACCATGAAACGTTTGCATCAATATCATTAAGACAAAACTATGGTGAGGGAACTTCTTTAAAAACTCATTCTATCTCTTCGATGCATCACAAAGAGTTTCCTAGTCTTAATGTCATAAAGATATGATATCATTTTGGAGCTTCATTAGTTTAGAAGGTGGGAAATACCTAGTTAAAAATCTTTCAACCGATTGGTTCCAAGTGTTTATAAAACTAGGATGGTTTGACCATAGCCATGATTTGGTTCTATTTTTCATTATAAATGGCAAATAATCTAAGCTAAATAGCTTCTTCTGATACTTAGTTCATGGAACAGTTGTTGCAAGCCACCAAAAAATAAACACCAATTTTCCTAACTATGTAGTAGAGAAAGTCAGGATAAATCCCACAAAGAACTATCTAGTGTTTCTACTATCCCTAATATTGCACAAATCAAAATCAAAATCAAAATAAACCCCTAATTTATTGGAATTAAACTAAATTAAATAAAAATATAATTAATGAAATTAATGTGAGTAAAATAAGAATGCAAATTACTAAGAAGTAGATAACAATAACACTAAACTGGGTAGAAGATATTTTTGGGATTTAAGAACTATAACGAATCATTGAATGCATAGGAATCATGGTCTAGCTAAGATGTTATCCTGTAAACACAAATAAGCTCTTTTATTTTATCTTCCTGTAACTATAGGTGAATCCAATACAAACGTAAATTTACCTCTAACTCAACGATAACTTAAAATTTCTAGATTCAAAGGTGTAATAGCATTAATCATTAGAGAACAACTAACTTAATCCATAATGATAGAACCATGAATCATTTAACTTAAAGAATCAAAACCCTACGATAAACTGATTAAGTCTGAATTACAAAATCAATTAATCTATAGCTACTTGTGTTATTACTAGTGAAAATTATGAAACAAAAGTCAATACCTGGCATTCAAACTAAAAATTAAACATAAGATGGCCAATATTATAATATAATTCCTAGTTCTTAACATTTAATCATAATTTTAATTTAATGTTAGCATAAAACATAATACCTATTAAAAACCCAATTTATATCTTACAATGGCAATCCATTTATCCCTTCAGTATCTTTAAACCCAAAAAAATTAATTAAGAATAATGAAATAATGATAAATAGAAAGTAAAATAAAAGAATCCATAATAGAAAACAAGAAAAAGATAGCTGAAAACAAAGATTTATTAATATAACTAACAATATTCACAAGTTTAACAAGTATTGTAATAAAACCCAAATGAAAAAAAATGCAAACTGTAGCAAGAAAACAACAACAAAAGCATACATAAACTAGGTATTCTTCGCCTAAAACAAAACTACTAAGAGTATTTTTAACAATAAAGATGAAAGAAATCAAAATCTTTAAACCTAAGACAATGCAAAAAGAAAACAAGGTGGCTGCCAAATGGTGCTAAAAAGGATGACTTCCTACCTATTTTGCTCCTTAAATGGCCCCTCTTTAATGTTTAAGTTGATTAGGAGTGAAAATAATTGGATGTCCTTGAATTTTAGGTTAAAATAACGTATTATGGATGATCAATGGTGTTAAACAGTGGTAAATAGTGATATCAATAAAATTGTTTAGGGGCCACTGTTAAATTCCTTGCATTCGACTATCAAAGGTAGTTTTTGAGACATCAACAGTGCCATTGAAGACCATCGTTGATGTCCCTGATTATATTTTCTTTATGTAATTTTGTCTTGTTTAAACTAGAATTTAATTCTTTAGGCATTCATCTACATTTAAACTCATAATAAACATAAGTTAGATACTTTGGCATCAAAATAAGGATGAAACCACATGAAATCACATATGAAAATTCAATAAAAATAGAAACCTTATTAGTTCAGCTTGAAAGTATAGTACATCTCTAGGAAATTCGTGATGTATACATTTAGGTCCTTGTTAAGCCAAGGGAGGTTCCACCTTATTTTGATGATGACAAAACAACGCTATTACTAATGTTATGATTAAGTGTATTGTAGGATAGGTATTTTAGAAGAAGTTTGAGTGTATTTGATTAAGGAGTCTCAGAGCTTAATTAGACTTCATGAAGATCATAAATGAAGACTCATACCATTTGAAGATGTGAATTAGTTTTAATATAGGTTTTCTATGTTATTTTTATTAAAAGTTTTGCTTATTTTGCTTTTGGTTATTTAAGAGACTCACTCAAGCATACTTGCATTCATGGCTTTAAAAAGGCATGTAGGAGTATAATCAAGAGGACTTATATGTGTTGATGCATGTATGTGACAAATCCAGTGATGAGTGATTTGGTTGAATAAGAATGCATCGATTAATAAGATAAGTCAATTAGTATGAATTGGATAATTATTTGTGTTAATTACATGTTTGCGATGGCTTAACATTTGGTGGATTATTAGTTCACTATAACAAGTGTTGAATGAGTAAGTTTAGTGTGTTTCCATATAAAATGGGGAAATTAATGAATGAATATCAGTCTACCAAACAAAATGCATCAGCCAACCGAATGATAAGGTCGATCAACTGAATATAGGGCATCAGTCAACTGAATATTACAATTTTAGATCGTAACATTAGGAACAATCATATTTTGCAACACTAATGTTATCATATTACAATTCTAGATTTTTCATTTGATAAATTTATTTTGTTCATCTTAAAAGAAATTTTATAACCCAATTCACCACCTTTAGGTGCCATATAGGCCTAATAATTGGTATTAGAGCATAGGTATCACGTAAGTTTTAATTCTAATGAATTAGTTAGTAAAGATCATATGGCACACTCTATCAAAACATTTACTCCATCATCTACCTTAGAAGGCCATAATCCTCATCGAGCCCCCAATTTTGATGGAAATAATTATTTATATTGGAAAAATAGGATGATAAATTATTTAATGGGTGAAAGTGCAAATTTATGGAATGTTTTCTCTCAAAAGACACCTATTCTTACAAAAGTCATTGGAAACGAGCAAGTAATTAAGAAAGAAAATGATTAGGACAACGAAGAAAAGAGGTTAGTTTATTTATATTGCAAAGCTATGCATATTTCATATTGTGCCTTGAGTATGGAAGAATTCAATTAGACCTCTCTATGAAAAACTACATATGGTATTTGGCATACTTTAAAAATCACTCATAAAGGTCAAAATAAAGTAAAAGAAACTAAAATTATCATGCTCACTCATTAAAATGAATTTTTCTGAATGTTGCATTATTAAAATATTTCTACTATGTATACCCATTTTAATTATAAGTACTTTGAAAGGTCTAGGTGAGACCTATTTTGATGTTGAGCTTCTTAAGAAAATACCCATGTCCCTATTAAAGTCATGGGAAACAAAAGTTATCTCAATTCAAGAAGCAAAGGATCTCAATGCCCTCCCTATTGACGAACTTATCAGCTCATTATTAACATATGAGATTAGGACAAAGAGCACTCAAGAACAGCAATAGGTGCCCGAAAGGAAGAATGTAGTCTTTGTTAGGTTCGTTATCGCACTAAGAGGGGGTGAATTATGATATAGAATTTCTTAAATAAAAATCGCAAATAATAGATGTGAAAGTATAAACAAATTCACACAATCAGATAAGATGTAATAATATAATTGCAAAAAATAAAAGAGTAGAGAAAGAAGAAATACACCGTGATTTATTCTAGTTCAGAGCTATCCATTTGCTCGTAATCTAATCCTCAAAACCATGGTTGAGATTTCTTTCTTATTTAACTTCCAATAAGAATACAACGATTAATACACTCCCATTTATAGGCTAAAGGATAACTTTTCACTCACTTCTTTTCTTAGGCTCAAGAATAACCTCTCAATTTCACTCATCAACAACACGCCGAAAAATTCCTTAACTCAATTTCACTTTGGTGAATAAAAAGAGGCTATTTAATAAGACGATGCACATAAGAAAAATATACAAGAAACCTTCACAAAAGATCAAAACTCAAGCGTAAACAGTTAATACTCAAAGAAAAATTCACACGAACATTTGATAGAATGATGAGTAAAAAACTTCCAACAATAAACCCTAATAAGCTCTTTGTAAGAGTCAAAATAAAATGATATCTGCTCACTTTTACTCTGCCTTCGACTCTTACTAACATAACACAAAGTGTATATGTTGTGCAATGGTAGTATTACCGTTTTTCCAACAGGAAAAACTCAACGGTCTACTATTTAATGTTTTTATTTGTTGTATAATATTACAAGAAATCTGTACAATACACATTATTCGCTCTATTCAGTTGGCCAAGGTCTTGGTTCGGTTAACCAATAGGCCTTCGTCCTTTACTTTGGTCGGCTGATCCAGTCATTCAGTCAATCAATAGACCTTCGTCTATCATTCGGTTAACTAACCATAATCGTTTGATCGACTGACCTAGCTCATTCGGTCGACCGACCTAAAAATCACACAAATACGAATGACCATAACATAAAACATTTTACTTTAAACATCTCTATTTAACCATTTCTGAAAAACCAAAAAAAATATATCCAAAGAATAATTATTTATCTTAATTACTTAATATCTTATGTTTTTCTAATTAATTGAAACAAAAATCAATGGGTTTATTCACATTCAATCACATTGAAACATATTAAACCTCTTGAATATCAACATATATGCATATTCTAAAATATGTATGCATGAATGGTTAAATATGAGCCTTTTGAGAACATCAAAATAAAACTAGGTAAAGTTTACATTAATAAATATAGGCTTATTCTAAACGTCTTATTCAAACTTAAGTCTTCATATGATTCTTTGTTTTCTTCTCCAAGATTCCTTAATTAGTCAACTTGAACTTTGTTCAACCTATCATTCAAGCACACTTAAAACACACACATTAATAGCAAAGATTGTTTTGTCATTACCAAAATAAGGTCAAACCATCCTTGGTTCTACAATCTCCCCCTTTTTGCTAATGTTAAAACTAAGTAATATGATAAATACAATAAACAGTAAAACATATCATAAAGCTCCCCCAAAATGTTGCAAAGTCAGGGAGTAATAGTTGTTAACTTTTTTGGCATTTTGAAGTCATAAGATAACATCATATCAAATAATTAACTACGATAACATCATATCAAATAAATAACTCCCCTTAAAATGATCAACTCTCTCATAACATATTACAAATAACCAATAATTAACTTCCTCTCAAATGATCAACTCCCCTATAACATATTACAAAAACATACATCAATTGGTTTTATTAACATATATCCATTCCTTTTATCACCTATTTCTCTCCCTTTTTAGAATCACCAAATGGGTATTATCACAAGTTAAGTACAAAATAAATCAATGCATAAGTAAAAGAGATCAGAGTCAAACGAACATAATTGATAAGAAAGAGTCAATATCATAAATATAAAATGTCATACATCAAAAGTAGCATAAGGATCAATACAAAAATAAGATATATATATATATATAAATGCTAATTGTCTTAAGGTGGTGGAGGAGGAAGTCTGGAGAGAATCTATCATAGTAAGGAGTTATGCTCTAGTAGTAAAGTGGTGTGCTAATCGAGATGACCCGTCAAGTGGCCCACCTTGTGATGAAGTGTAGTGATGGCAACCTTAACATTATAGTGAGTAGCAGTAGGTGCTGAAGAGACTGGCGCAGTAGTAGTGGCATCATCATCAAGGGACTCAAATGTAGGCCGATTTGTTATTGGCAGAATAGGCACATCAACATCAGTAGGGGGAACTGAATGTTGCCGCTGATAAGGTCGAGTCATGTGACCACCAACATTTTGAAAGCCCATGCGCTTTAGAGAGTTATAATCAAAGAAGTAGTATTGATCAAAGTCATCTTCCATATGAGGAATATGAAAATACTAGGAAGATATGGCCAAGAATCAAGATATAGGGAATATGTTGGATTCTTTTCTTACCTCAAAAAAAAAAAAAAGGATCATCTTATGCAAGATAAAAACCACTAAGTGGATTCTCTCACCAAGAATAAGGGTAGACAAAAACTAGAGTTCATCATAGTCTAAGTCATTGTAATGACCACTAGTATGGAGGAAATTATATTTCATGAAAAGGGGATGGAATATTGGTATGGCACTCATGTTTCTAACATCCTTAGGTTTTTCAGTAATGCCTTCATCACCTTCTAACTCAAAAATGGTCTAAAGAGTCTGTGGCATCAAATTTGGACATACAATTAGAGTGAGAGAATATAAAAGGAATGGGGATACCAAGGATGTTCTTGATTATGTCTCTTGATAGACAGATAGGAATATCTTCCACTTTGGAGTAGATGATATATTCATCATTCTCCTTAACTTCTATAAGATTACAAAAAAGCAATTTTACAGTTGTTGGAAAAGTAAGGATAGGCTCCCATCCTTGATCAATAAAATACTGAACCAAGCCATTGTCTTGGAATTCATCATAAGCAGTATCTAGGTAATCACTAGAAGAAGATATCCTACCCCTAGAGGTACTGCCACCTCGAGTGCTAATCATAATGAAAAATGCTAGGTAGAAAAGGAATGTTTTGAAAAGATAGCAAACACCTAAAAAGGCTTTAGGAATAGATAAAGTGGATAAATAGTTCTAACTAATAGAATTAATCACACAACCTATAGATACAACCATCAAAGGTGACCAAATGGTTTTTGAAAGAGTCAAAACTAAACCAGGTTCTATATCTACATGCTATTTTTATGAGTAATATACAATTAAACAAGCTTGAATTTTGCAATAATGAACTTACTTGAAAAAACTTTCTAAAATTTGAAGACAATTTGAAGATACCAAGTTTAAAAAATAAATTCAAATTCATACTAATTTCGTAGTTAAAAATTTTTTTAAACTTGAATTTGATTGAAAACTTCTTTAACCAAGGAAACCACTTAGACTTGAAAATTTAACTTCAATAGGTTTTAGACATATTAGGGAAAATATGAGATTTTGACATTTTTAGGAAAAATCATTGTTCAAGTGCCACAAATAAATACTTAATTGAATTTTAAGCACTTTAATTTTTCTGAAAATTTAGAAAATTTACCATAAAATTAATTAAACCGTAAATTGTAAATCTAAAATTTGGGAATTTCAAAAATTAAGTTACTTGAATGCATAAAAACTTCAAATGAGCATCTAATTGAAGTTTAGAAGGGTCAATTTTAAAAAGATCAAAAAATTGACAGAAATTGAAGTAAACCCTAATCACAAAAATTTGAAAATTGGTGAAAATCAAAATTGAGTGCATGAACATTCAATTGAATGCTCTATAACCTTAATTACACTTCCAATTACAAGAAAACAAAAGAAATTCAGACTAATTTCTCAATTCAACACTAAGCTCCCATGTCAAAAAACCCTACAATACTAGAAACCCAAAATTGATACAAACTAGGTTCAATTGAATCTCAATAAGAGAGGGATTGGATTAGCCCATTACCAGGGTCAAACATATAGGCTTGGAGTCACCTAGCGTCCACTAGAGTTGAAAATCGCCCAAGACAGTCGATGGAGGGGAGATACAGCGGTAAGGAGAGCTTTTCCAAGTTAGAATGGAGAGGGGGTGTTGCGTTGGTTAGGTGACTTTAAAATTGTGGGTGATTTTGAAATGATTTTAC